>CALYDF020003440.1:0-17319 GCA_944474145.2 Dicrocoelium dendriticum
CATTCACTTGGCAACAGAAAGTGGTCTAATATAAACCATGTGGTGACTTGTATTGGAGTAAATGCAGGGTTAGCTGAAATGGGGACTACATGAAGTCACTTGATATGAAAAGGAGAACGAAAGGAAGCATCAGCGGTAGCATATATTTCTTATTTACCCCACAGTATAAAGCAGATAAGGTAAAATTTTATTTAACCCCTACTGATCGAAAGGGAAATGGACAATTTAAATAAATGGCATATTCCTCGGCGATGCGAGGCACAGTCCAAATATATGACCTGATTAATGTGCACACCAAGATCGTACATAATAATCATTTCTTCGAGTTTTATACAATGGATCCGAAACGGTTATTAACGTAAACAGCGGGTTTAGGATATAAAGCAATTAAAAATCCGGGAGCAATAACAAATACAAAAAAGTACGCAGGTAAAGTAATACGGCCACACATGGAACCTTCCCCAGGGGACCTGCTTTCATGCAGGGCATTCCCTCGGAAGTTTTCGCCAGCAATTCCCTGCTTTACCTGGCCGTGTGCCAGTGTGGCATAGTAGCATATTAGCCATCACCTGTTTAACAAACATTGCGTACTTTTAGGGCCGCTTTTATGCATGTATTATGGGCAATGAAGCTACAGGCCGTTCCATCAGACGGATCATTCAGTTGTGGCACTTGTTCTACGCCAGTCAATTGGTGGCAATGTGTCTCGCATAGGTGTAATCTATTATGATCTGGAAGCTATAATCCGTCACCTCAGGAGCTCAGCCCAGTCGTAGCCAAGAAGGAAATATGGAAGAATGCACAATCAGAAAAATTGAGTGCAGCAGGTATAATATATTTAATTCTAAAAAGAAGCGGATTAACATAAGCGTAAAAATAGATCGAGCCGATCAAATGATCAAATTGTGCCGCGTGACAGCCGAAGACGGATAACTGCGCGAGATTTTTACGGCTAAAATGTTATATATAAGGAATCCATTATTGCCGTCACTGAAATACGGTATACGTTCCTGAACCGTTTATTCCTGGAAAGAAAGGCAAATGGTTAGCATTAAAGAACAAATGTAGCGAAACGAAAAGCAGAACAATTATTTTGCATTATTCAATTTTTGGAGAGGGTTACGAAAATAGCTCCCGGCTCTATACCAGTAAATAATTTTACTTTTGGTTTTAGATCAGAAGATAGTTGGTATGAATTAAGTTTGAAAGGATTAAACTACATAGGAATTTGAGTTAAAGAAGAGCATAGGAAACGGTTGTAACAGTACATCCTAGATGCTCATGTTTGCCCTAGTGCATTTGATGAATACGTTTCCAGTCGATATTTCCCGGCATCATACAAGATCCGGCGGTTCTTCATGCAGTTTTTATCATCAAGTTAAATGTTTAAGCTCCATTTCGCTTTGTCAGTTTACAGATAAATCTTTATGATTTGCTTGAACATACAAATATGTTCAAAACATCTAATCTCTTTTGGCAGCTTATTCAAAATGGGGCCAAACCTAAGAAGGTAGAAATTTCTCAGGCTGGTTTTGAATTTAGGTTAAGAGAATATACATTCACTATTTCGCAGTTCATAAATGGTATTTTCCTGAAACTGCAATTGACAGGTGCCAAAATACGCTTTCCTCCACGCGATTTGGTGCAGGAAGCACAGGTTTAATTGCATTCTTCATAAACACATAGCTCCTTGCACCTAACTCTGTATGGAAGCGGTTGAATATTTAATTATACGCTTCGTGAAGGAGTGTTGAACGATTTCAATCGCTCTCGAATCATAATCTTGCAGGTTACTGGACGTAACATTGCAATATTCAAACAAAGGTCTGAGAATGACTTTGAAAGCAATTAGTCTGGTTTCTTTCAAGCTTAGCAGGTGGCATATAACTCCGACAGACTGCATAGCCTTTTCCATGAAACGATTGGTATTTTAGCTAAAGTTTAATGAACTAGAGTATCTCAAACCTAAGTCACGAACATGCTGGCTGATGGGAATGACTTCATCATGAAGCCTGAACAATTCTGCTGCTATCTGACATCCATACGCCAGAACACTAGACTTCGATGTTTCAAACGTCATCTGCCACATATCAGCCCATCTCTCAATGATTTTCAAGTTGTTTTGGATATTGTCAAGTTCAGCGGCATGCTGAGAACCTGGGAACGTGTAAACCACCTTTAGATCATCAGCAAACAATTAAGGCTTCCCAAATTGTATAAGAGAAACAAGGTCATTTATATACAGTAGGAAGAGTAACAGGCCTAAGACGCTTCCCTGTACCACTCCAACGGTGACCAGACGAAGTGGACAGATGTTACCATTTATATCCACAACGTGCGACCATCCTACTAGGTACGATTAGATCCAAGATTGGAGCGGATTTGTCACACTGCACTTAGTTAGTTTATATATCAGCCTCATGTGTGCGACTCTGCCAAACACGTTTTGCATGTCAAGGAAGATGAAAATGCACTGAAGATCTGGGACTATTGCTTCAGTTAGATGTTCAAGGAAGTCAAGTTGACAGGCAACAGCCTAGCGCGACTTCAGAAAGCCATGCTTTGAAAGTGAGAGAAATTGGTGCTATAATAGGAACGTAACTTGATGTTCCTTAATAATTCTATCTAGCATGCGTGAGAGAATGGCAGTGTGGCTTATGGGTGGTAGTTCCCGATGTCAGTTTTCGACCCGGACTTATGTATCGGTATGACCATAGACGTTTTCTAACCTTCGGGATATTGACTAGACTGAAGAGACAAAGAAAATATATGCAATAATTTAAGAGAGACTTCATCTCCACCGTGTTTGACTAAAGCAGAAGAGATCCCATCGGGAGCGGGTCTATAAGAGGGCCGTAGACAGGCAAGCATAATTTTTTCGTAGCGACAGTAAGGTCGATGGCTGAAACTTGTAGAGAGAAGTTAATCGAGGTTGACAATTACAGCGTTTCTTTTCCGTGATTAAAGCATTCACCGAAATATGATCTAAAGGTTTCTGCCATAGTAAATTCGGGAATCAATGCATTCGCCTTCAGGCATGAGGATGTGGGTGGGTAGGCCAATTTTGTCACCTATCATTGTTCTCAATAATGCATTCAACAGTTGACTTTTATTACTACTATTCACAGCCCGTAGTTCTTCCTGCATGAGACGGGTGTGATGTTTCATGTCGGTCTCAATTATAAGGTGTTGGAGTCTCCGTAATACGCAGAACCCCTGAGTACGTTCATATGTTCGAGTTAAAGATCCTTTTTTCCTTTTTTTCTTTGCGTTGATTGCGTACTTAGAATAGGCTCTCGCGTTACCAGGGGAGGCAGGTATGCTCAAGCACATAGTCATATTCTCATAGAGGACGTCCGTGGCATCTTTAATATCAGACGGAAGCAAGAAATGGTCCTAATTTTGGACCTTAAGCGTAATGAAAAGTTGCCGAATTGGTGTGTTTCAGGAAGTGTGCAATCACCGCTAACCTCACATGCGACGACTCAGTTATAATTTTTCATCGGACTATTTTATAATCACGTCAAAGGAGACCGTCAGTTGCATCAGTAACTATCGGAAGCGTGCCTGAGGTCAAGTGTACGACTAGAATATTTTTACCCCTGGTACCCATGAGAACATATTGCGCCCAACCACCAGTGATGAAGGAGGTTATAAACTTAGCATGGTTCGCGTTGGTTACCAACTGGGACCAACAGATATCTGGTAGGTTGAAATCTCAGCCAAGTAATTTATGAAAAGAACTGGGTTCCAAAATGTAATTAAAGATGTTAACCAACGGGTTCTCCTTACTGAGCTTGACTCCGCGTGAGCGGTATATACAGCCTACAAGCGTTCGTTTAATACCGAATGACAAGTGTAACCATGCAGAATCAATAGAGGGGCATATAAGTGGAAGTGTGAATTCAGTGCCAAGGTGGTTTTCGAGTAGTATGTAATGAAACCACCTAATCTGCCTTGCTTTCGATCACTTCTAAGAAGCTTGTAACCTTTGATAGAAAGCAGCTGGTTGGGTATAGAATCATGACTCCAGGTTTCAGTGAGTAAAATCAAAACAGATTAAATCGGGCGCATGAAGGTGCTGCGTAAATGAAGCTTTTCAACATATAAACGGACATTAAGTATTATCAGTCTTAAAAAGTCCTGTCGGTGTTTATTATTCCACTCAGTATTTACTCTTGCAATCACATCATTCTATAGTCTTCATCAGCAAATCCCTACCGTGAGATTCGCCACTTCTATCGTTATTAGAGGGAGTGAGGGAATGAGTGGGGGAATGCCAAAAGAATGCGGTGGTGATTTGGGGAAATGGAGTTTAAGTGGATAGGGTGTTATTGCTGTAGGGCTCGCAGAAGTTATTCTGACAGGATGAGGGGTAAGATAGTATGGAGAAGGGCATAAATAAGTTGTTTGCGTTTCAGTATAGCTATGTAGAGGCCTGCCAAGAGAACAGCCTTGGCACATCGACGAAACAATGGGGAAGTGTGGCTTGCCATTCTGCGTAGCGGCATTATTACTCACGACTTTCAATGGGACACGGGGAGTCACCTTTCCAGTACGAAGGCCCCTTTTTCATCTAAGACGCTTCGGATGTGGGTTATGACCACCGCTGCTATGTGCAGTCGTAATGTCAAGGTGGCTGTCGACATTCTCACTGGATGTCTTTGGACTTATATCTGTTTCGATCTCGAGGTGCGGATTGATACGAATCCCCACTGGTTTGTCAGAACGTGGTGCATCGGGTGAATCTGCACTACTTCCTATGTCCACAAGACCGATGTCGTGTGGAGGCGAGAACATATCAATTTCCGCTACTCTGTCGCTAACGTTAGCATCGCTTATGTGGAGTGGAGCTTGCCAAGATTATCTGTGTTCTTGAAGAAAAAAACGCAAATGCTGTTGAATGACCTCCTAATTAACAAGCCAGGAGGCGACCAAGGGGGTTGCAGCTGCTTCCGCTCAGGCGAGACATTAGTGGCACTCATACGTTGGCGTTCACGTTGAAAAGGTGATCTAACATCGCATAGAAAAACTTTGCTAAATTTCGAAACAGATCTCAAAGTATTTTAGCTTTTAATAGACGCAATTGCGAGAATTTCGCTACGAAAGCTGAACAGAATCGGAGAAGGCGAACGCAAAGTTATTTTCCTCAATCGCCTACAACTAATATCGGTCTCAACAATGATGCACGACCACGAAACATTTTGTCTAATGTTGTGAATCGAGATATTGTCAGCTGTTATGGGCGACGACTTTTTCCTCTTCTGCATCTTTGGGTAACATCAGAGTCGAGTGCATTTAGGATGTTTAATGCCCCAATTTTGTGCTTTGGCTCTGCATCAGCCGGAACCTGAATTATCTACGAAACTGACATAAGGATATCCCCAAATGAATCAGTCAATATTCGCTTCTCATTTTGTTCAGATGACTGTTTCTTCAACGTCTTTATTTTGGCTGACAGTTGAGATATAACTTCCCTAACACTAACTGAACTCTCTGTCATTGGTGTTTTTGACTCATTTACTTGCTATTGTATCCCAGACGACACTTAATTTGTGCAACAGGGCACAGGTTCCTCGGCACTCATTGTGACCGCAACGGTATTGCTTACGGTGGTTAGTCGGTTATCCGAACTCTTTTTCCTCATTGCACAAATGTTACTGGCAGTCATTTATCTTGTAAATGGGAAAATTCAACAACATGGGACAGTATATGCTATGGACCAGCGTGAATTTCGGGGTAACAAAGGTCGTTAAAGTCGACTGCCTTGCCTATATAGCTCTCCACTAAGAGGGTTGGACGGAGTGGTGGTAAGTAGCTGTCACGTGCTCTGTGGTGTAGCGCGGCTTGACGCAAGTCTATGCTTGGACGCAACTAATCGATCAAGCTGCGGTTGTGGCGTTCACTTTGCAGCTGTGTTTGCAGCATTTGCTTTCTGGCGTGTCGGTCGAATGTGCCAGCACAAACGTGCGGCTGATTACAAGAGGGTGTGAGAATTTTCGACGTTAGGACTTTCGATCGCGCCAGGCGCATTTGCCGTGAGACCTGTAGCTGCTCCAAGCAATGTTGAATTTGGACTTTTGAGAGTTGGTTCAAAGGCCGTTGAAATACTCTATAAAGTAAGACCAGACAATACCCCCGACGCTTGGATTTACGCAATTTCTGGCGCTTGGATATCGGTGAAACACGAATTGGAATTTAGCATTCGGGGTAAATGTTGGATGCACTGGAGTATACTTAGGAAAATATTATCACAAAGTAGAGCTCATAAAAGCACGACGAATACGTATAGATCCAAATTTGTGCGACAAGATGTCGCTAAGCCACAGTTACAAGCCATGAGTGCACAAGTGAGCGATTAGCATCCAACTTCGTTCAAGCTCACCGCCTCGGCAATAGAAAATTGCATCATGAGTTTATTAGTTTTGGCGTATTCATGTGGTTGGCCTAATATAATAACTACCAGGGCGTCAAAATCTGCTCAGGAAAACGACCCCGGTTATGGCCACCACTGGTCTTACCGAGCCGTGGTGGCTTATATATATATATATATATATATATATATATATATATATATATATATATATATATATAATCGACGATGCGAGAAGTTGTTCCTTAGAAGGATCAGATCAAATAATGGTATAATCTTTCCATAATATAACATTCATAATTTTGCAGAAATAAACATGGGCGCAATTTCAAATTAGGTAAGCAGAATCGTTCTGGTATTCTTTTTTCCTGTCATTGAATCAGGATTCGTCACTATCACATGACAGATGTTTAGGCCGAGAAAAAATGACATGAAATGAAAGGGGCTATTGTCCGAAATGTTATGTATATGTGTTTCAACAATTTATTCAGATACCATTGATACCGGTTTCGAATGCTTATTTGGGGACTGTGATGTCGCGAAGATATTAATCACGTTATGGACGGTTAACCGCTTACTAATAGCAATCCTAAAAGTTCAAAGTGTATGGCATGTTCTGATATCACATGGAAGTTTGTACCAAATCATTGAGTAGTAGGTTAGAAAGAAACATACTCTGATTCCCGTAGTAAATTCTGTAATCATGACATTTTCGCTTCGTTACGTATTAGATATTTGCTGTTTACAGATATGTAAACACCGTTATCAAAATTGCGAATTGGACGGTTTATGATTCTATAAAGGAAACATAGGTTCAGCTTAATACTCCGAAGCCAAACTGGGTCAAATCCAAGTTTATCAAATAGCTCTCTGCATGTCAACTTTGAGGAATATCCATGTAGCCTTTTCGTGAAACGTCTCATGACCCTCTTAAGAGCACGCTGATTATACCTCCGCAGATTAGACTGGACCACTGAGCAGTATTCCATACACGGCCATACATGTGTTTTGTAAAGCGATATGCGATATTCCGTGAGGCAAAATTGACGGAAGTTGAAACCAATAGTCTTCATGAATTTTGGAACATTTAACACAATGTTCAGAAAAGTTAAAAGTCGCGAACTGCCCTGCATTGCGTGTTATCCGTACTTCGTAGTAATAAACTGTCCGGCGGTACTTGACATTTGTACGGAAATATAGTACAGTTGTTCACGACAAATGACTTTTGCCACAGTTGGCACCAGGAATCAATGGCAGATAGGTTGAAGTACACTTACGACTTTCTGGGTATTTGCATGTGGTTGTGAGTAGCCAACTTTAATGTCATCAGTGAAGATAAAGTCAACACCATTTCTTATTCTCGGGAATATATTGTTAATATACATTATAAAGAAGAGGACCAAAAACACCTCCCTGAATCACTGCACTGGTGATTACGTTATGTGTAGAGAAATGCTCGCTGATGCCCACCACCTGCTCTCTACCGATTATATATGAAGACAGCCTAGAAAACCTCGGTTCTGCAATACCTTTAAAATTCAGTTTGTTCAGTAACCTTCTGTGCGGCTCTCCATTAAAGGCTTTTTGCATATCCAGTAACAGGATTATCACACTGTTTCCGTTGTCTATGGCAGCCGTTGTGGTTTGAAAAGTCTGTCTGGCATGCTGTGTAGGATCGAGCTCGCATGAAGACATGCTGCGAATTGCTGATGATGCTAGTCTTGTTCAAGAACACAAATAGTTCATCTTTCACTATCCTTTCCCTTAATCTAGCTACGATGGGTGTGTGATTGATGGGACGAAACATTTTACCTCGTGGACAGCACCATTTTTGTGTCGCGGGATACTGACGGACATTTTCTATTGGGTAGGGTATACTCCGTTTTTAAAAGAGAGTATAAATATGTTGAGCAAAAGCAGAAAGAAGTCAGCACCACTGCTTTTTATTAAACAAGGGGGATCCCGTCAGGACCTGCGCTAGTTGAGAAACAGAAGCGAGAGTCTTGACCAGTTATTTTCACTATAATGATGTCCACTTTGCATAGGCTTTCATTGTTGTGCGGCATGATAAGTGCTGGTGTGTCGGATGTTTTATTGACCATTGATTCGACAAAATCAGTGCTGGAAGCTTCGCAGATATCACCTGGTGTGTCCTATTATGTTCCATCGGGCGTGGTGATAACATTGCAATTGTTGCTGCAACGCGAACCCCGGGCATGGGATAGTTTAGCTAACTCAACAGTTTTGCCAAGACCGTTCAGAGTTTTATACTCTTCTAGAATCAGAGTTTGGTCTTTTTGATGCCGCTGTTCTTTGGTGACCTTGGACTGCTATAATAACAGTGCAAAATCAGCAGGAAAGCAGAATTTCCGCCGAACCTTATGCAGCTTCCGTGCTGAATGCATAGCTTTGCGATCGGATTTATGTTTAATTGGGTAAGCACATTTTAGTGGTCCTGCTGAACCGATCAGAAGCCAATTGCATTAGAAACAGGTCCGTCGCTTTTTGAATACATGAAGAGAGAAAGAAGTTATCCCGATTGATTGAAAGAACCAGGTTGTTGAAAGAGTTCCCGTTTACGGAACTGAACAGACGAGAATGCATTGTGTTCGGTAAATCGGCGTGCGTAGTCTTAGGTGGCATTTGAGCACGCGATGATCGCTCCCCGGGAACTCATCTAGAAAGATAACACTGATGCCCAACAACAAAAATGTGACCCAGAGTACTTACACCTCGGCTAGATTGGGAGATTTGTTGCTATCAGTCATTCATTTCGATACAGATAATATTTTGGCATTTTAAAAGAGCGGTTCCCTTGGGATAAGGAGTCCAAGGCAGATTGAAATCATCTCCAATAATCTTATGTATAAATGGTAGGCTAGCGGCGCATTCAAATGCAAGCGTAAAAAGTTCTAGGTCTTCTTGGCTGCAGTTTGGCACACTGTATATACATCCCATATGCAACTGCTGCTGATTAAAAGGTGTCGTAAGCCATAGTGATTCCTGTATATCGTTCAGCACTGGGTTCTCGAACGTTGCTGCTGCGAGGGCTTTTTCAGATAAATTACACAGCATCTACCTCGACGAATAGGCCGATTTCTCATAAACGTGTCATATCCGAAAAATAGTTAACTGATTACCAGACATCTCATCATGACACCAAGATTGTAATAAATATTATATCAGTGTTAATCACTAAAACAAATGAGCGTAGTGTGTGGATCTTAGAGTGAAGAGAAGTGTGTTTGTCAAAAATACTTAGATGTGAGAAATGAGGTAGATTGTTTAGGCTGTGTTATAAACACTGGGGTTTCAAGCCATGTGCTCGGACCCAGGCTAGGAATTGTTGAAAAACTTGGCGTATTGCCAACGATGGAAAATGATTTAGAGGTGGCCCATATCAGAGGGTGTTGCGACTGAGTATGGCCCTTTAGAAAATGCTCGAATGATTGTTGTCATAGCTTGTGGAAGCTGGAGAGTTAAATTGTGTCCTTTGCATCACGCCTCTAATAGACTGTTGCTTACGTAACGCTTTGCTAAGAGTCAGTGAGTAGCTGTCGGGAGGAAACCCTCAATGTATGAACGAAAGCCCTCACTTCGAAAATGGCGTCGGCTGGTGCATCCCGACTGCCTGGCGGGGGTCCTAAATACGATGAACCTTTCGTTGGGAACACTTGTTGATATGATGAAGAGCCGGTCGCATTGGCGTTTGTGTTGTGGGTTTCGTTGTCCATTCTCCTCCATTTAGGTCCTCCTGCAACCCCGATTCTCCGCAAAAGCAATAATCAAATATGTAACATCATATTTTCGTAGTGTAATTCGTGCAAGTTTTGATGTATGTTGTAGTCATATCTTTTTGCATTGCGGCACATTAGCTGAGCTCAGCTAACGTGTACTGATGTTGCTGCTGCTGATGATGATACTGAGAATGATGTGGGTAGCCGTCGTGTCCACTCATAGACGAAATACGCTTACTTTCGCTCCATATACAAGGCTTCACTATGCGCGATAGAGGCACACTGGAGTCAATCCATACACCACCATCAACACAATCCGTGTGGTTCGTTGTTGGAATCGGAAAGTCGTGGTACCCGATTATAGAGTGTGTAAGGTGCAAAGATAGTGGCAGGTCTTCTATACATTTATGACCAATGGATGTACGTCTGTCCAAACAAAATAACGATACGGAGTCGCCCGATGGCGCTTGCGATAAATCTAGGTTAACCGTCCATTTACTATCGATCAATTTGACTGGATCCATCGATATTCTCGATGAGCTTGGACACTGGCCAGAGCAGAGTTTAGGCGGGAACTGACCGTTCGAGGATTTAGGTAACGGTGTTGCATGCCATTGGGATTTAGCCGGTGATACACCTTGTTGTCACTTCGCGTGCAGGAAACGGCTTTAGGAAATCTTATATGACAGCCAGAACTGATTATCCAAGAGGGAGCACATCCACATCACTAGTTTTGTTGATTTTAGCCATTTTGGGCTTAGTTGGCTTACCGTGTTTAGCCGTGAAACGGCGACCTGGTGGAGGTCTTCCAGTAAGCAATTTTGTATCTGGTTTGATCGTAACTACGAAGTGTGAGCATTAGGTGTCCTGTCGAATACGGCATTTAATGCAATAGAGTGAATCGCATTGTGACCGGAAAATTTACCACGCAATTCGCAATATGTTTGACACGAGCTAACTCTGCTTTTCCACTAACTATTTGTTTAACCGCCCTATGCTCCATGGTTACTTGACATTCCGACCTAAGGAATATTTAATGAACAAGAGGAATAACATGATCTAATTCCTAACTCCTAGCCTCTATCCGCTCACACAGTTTACGTATCATAGGTACACGCCAACCGACATTACTATTATGTAAGTAACGAAACAGCTTGCCAGGATCTCAGTCGGGACGACCAAAGTGGAAGCGTGCCCGAATTCAGGAGCGCCGGCTTACCGATTATCCTCCATGTGAACTCATATCGATGTTTCCATGACTTCAGTTAACTTCTCACTGAGGAGAACGTTCGCTCACCCTGTGCAACCCCCACCCACACACAAGTCTGGCTTGAATCATCCTCCTGCTCCAGGGGTACACACCTCCATTTTCCTCGCACCCCTACTATTTGACTGAGCCAAGGCACCCCAAGAGCCCAGCCCATCGCGTTCTTTTTCCCACACTTTATAACAAACCAATAAACCAAGGGTTTACAGACGTAATAAAGGAAATGTGCAATGAACAGTGATATGTTACGGGTAAAAAAGCGCAGGATCTTTGAAGTGAAAAGGTCATAGTCCCATTGCATGGCTCCATATTGTGTGACTCTTTACTTACGGTGGCAAGTACCACTTCATTCCGGTTGGACATTGTAAAGGGCGGTTTTTTCGGAATTGATCGGGCAATTTCGCGTTATGTCCCTATTGTATTTTAATTACTATTTGAATAGTATCGTAGTTAACGTCTCCGCTTCCTTTCTTAGTTGAACCCGAGAGTTTGCACATGTCACCCGAGCCCCCCAAGCGAATTCGTCGCTTACACGCATTTTCATGTGATTCTCTATTAAATTCAAAGATTGTTTTATTATTCACCGCTTAGCCCCTCTTTGCAAGAAGCCGAGTGTTATTCTCAAATTTGTGGCGGTCACTAAGTGGAGCAATATAAACTGGATGCGTGGCGCCAGATTGCTTTTTGGTATTCTGGTTTACCTCCTCCTCTTCCTTCTCTTCCTGATCCCTGGCTGTAACAGAGTTTTGTCCTCCATAATTTTAAGACGTTTGAAAGTCATATTAAGCAAAATGTGATTACGCTTTCGAATGCTCTGTTTAGCAGTTAGTTCGTTTGGAAACTGGTAAAGTATAGGACATGTGTAACACATTAGCTTTCTGCATATCCTGATGCAGCTGGACCAACGAGTTTGCATACCGCATGCAGTGGGAAGCCCTTTCTGAACAGCTTTTAAGGGGAAATTTTAGGGCACATTACAAACTAGAGCATTGCGTGAACAGCTCACACGATGGCGTAGTTCGGTCGAAAGGGAGTCTTTAAGAAAACTGCACTTGGTGAGGTTCATTTTATCAATATTTGAGGGCGATGCAAATAAGGCAGCTAGACTCTGCGAAGGTTGCAATATCGATGTGATCACATCAAATTTTAATGCAAGTTCAGCGTATGCAGTTGCAGCCACGGATGGACATTTTTCTGGTGTCCTTCTCAGGTCAACATGTAGTCCAAGGGAATTTCCAACCGAGCTTAGACCACTTTGGGTATTTTCTTTACTATTGCTTCCAGCCGTTGTGCGGAGTACCTTAGTTGGTTGTCGCAGCTTTTGAACTAAAATGGAAGCACGCTGGCCTATAATACCTTTTTCCTCATCGAGCGTGTCCTTACTGTAGACATGATAATGAAACCGAAGTAAGATATACTGAAGCAAAATCAGAGGAGCTAAGACAAAGGGTGCTGCTGGTCTTTAAATGAAAATCTACTACTATAATTCTGGTAAAAATGGTAACTCCAGGAAACTGGGAACAAAATGCGCCCCGCAGTGAACTATGTTAATCTTCGCCTCAGAGTTGCACACACCGCTACTTTGGAAAGTCGAGCTCTCCACCAATTCCAAACGTGTTGTTCTTGTCTCACCGTTCCAGTGACACAGGGGTTAACAGTCGGATCAACACAGGCGTTCCTGATTTTCCCCGTGACATGTCACAATCTGTTGCAGGTGAATCCAAACAGGTCTCGGAAAGAAGCACAGACTATCGATCTGGTCGGAGCGCCTCATGGTGTGGCACTAGTGGTGTGTGTCCGGTAGGTTGATTTTTGGTGGCAGCCTCAGTGACTGCGACACAAGTAAAAGCTTACCGGTAAATTTCTTATATTGCCGCCTGTATCTGCCTTTCGCAGCTACTGATAAAAGCAGTCATGTAGTTGTTAGATAACCTTTATGTTGGGCTTCCAAAATAAGTCACAATTTGTTTTGTAGGATACAAACCGGAAGAAATTCCTCCTGTATACCCCCACAGATAAAATGGATAATGTAAAAATCAACGGGAGATAGCTTTCCGTAATATGTGGATTCGATTTACTCCGTGCGTTGGAAAGAGCACGTCAAGCCTGATCAGATGAGTGCATGCAGGCTGGATTACGATGAAAATTGGAGGCGCGGTAGCAGATAATCCAAGAACGCTAGAATTTTCCGACTAGCAGGTTACGTCACGTTGCATAAAGGTATCGATTTCTTGTGTTTGTTAGGAGTTCACCCTTAAGGTACATTCAGTGGAGGCATCATTTCTGCTCTCACAACTTAACTTGGTTTGTTTTACCATGTGTAAAGTGCATGACATAACTGACAACTAGACTCTTCAAATCACACGGTTTGGTGGTTGCTGATGTACCAAAGACCAATCTGAAAGACTTTATGTGAATCGAACTGGGAACTAGAGGCAGATGATGACAAAATGTTACATCAATGTTTTTGTGTCACGACTAGGTTAGACAAGCAGGGCAGAAATTGGCTACGAGCACAGAGGAGCACAAAAGTACCCGTAAAAATGGTTACGCGCCAACGTTATCTTGGCACACGTCGATGACGTGGCGCATACTTTGAATAAAATAGAGCCTATATTCTGACAGTTGGAAGTACAAGAAGAATCCCTAGGAATTTCGCTTTGAATAATGACTTAATAAACCCACGCATTGGTCATGTATGCAAACAACTGATGGTGGTAAAGAATACATGAGTTGAAAAAAGTTTTGAACTGATTTAATTTAATGACGAACAGAAAAGACGTTGTTCAAAAATCCATTTTGCAAAGAAGCGCTTAATTTTACATAACTCTCATCTGGCATTAAATTTAGAAGCAAGTTTAAATGAATTCAGTATGTTAGCGAAGGCAGAACTAAGGTTCTTGCGTGTGATTGGAACATTGCTAGTAAAAGCAATCAATCTTAATGTCGATTCACTTCGGTCAATTCTCTTGACGGTCAGTGGGGTGATAATCACGCTGTTTGGATTCAGCGTCTCACGCTGGGGAATCGCCAAAGGGCCACGGTAATAAAGTGGCCTGCACAAGAGCCTTCTGCTTGCGCAGTTCCGGTTGGATCGTATTGATTTCAATCGCTTCCGCAGTCTTCAACAGCCGTTTTCTAAGCTACTTGGGATAATGCAGTGATACAGTGTTGAATACTTTAAAGGAATCTTCTGTCCGTATCTCATAAGCACTTTGAAGCAAGTGCTCCATGATAGCACCATTAAGATTTCTGGTGGTGCCCCTTCGCAGAGAAGATGTACAGTGCTCCGCTATCCCTTTGCACAGACGTCTGGTCGTGTGCACAAAATATCTTACACCACAGGTGCAAATGAACTGATAAAGAACATATGACTGGGACTGAACCTGTAGCCTGTCCTTAGGGAAATGTGATACAAACGGAGTAGTCTGTGCAAGGATCCGAGGGTAGGCGACTGAGTAGGCTTTGGCAATTACGTTTGTGAGTCTTCTGCTCTGCAGATCAAAAGCGACATATATTTTAAAGAGAACAGAGCAAATGATATCTTTCTATCGTGCGGTCATGACAGATTCTTGGCGCATACGGACCGTGGTGTGTTTTCGGATGAAAGGGTATGGGTAACCATTCTCTTGCCACATTCTGAAGATGTGTTCCTTCTCATTTTGCTATGTTTCTGGGCTACAGATTTTGGTGGCAAGTTAGAACAAGCAGCTCACCAAATTTCGTTCATACTTCAAAGGTACAAATCTTAGAAGTTGGGTGTACTGACTTACCCACGTACCCTTCCGGAAGATATATCTTTCAACTGATCCATTTTCTCGCATCTTTAGCAAGACGTCTAGGAATGCTAGTTCGCTATCATTTTTAATCTCACTAGTAAGATTTCTACCACTTCGACCGATTAACACGCTTGTGTGGTTGGTCGCCTCAGATATTTTTGTGTTCGCTGATTATGTTAGGACGTGACGGATGATAATCGAGCCAGGATATCACTCCACAATCTGATCCAGTTCAATTCGGGGAAGTGTAAGGTTGTTCACATTCGCCATTAGCCGAAAATCATACACAAGCTTTCAGTCCATGTCCTGCGAGCAATCACTTAGGAGCGCGACTTTGGGGTACTAATCTAGACTGACCTGGGCTGCTCAGAAGGCGTCAAATACTGGCAATCAACACGTTGGCATGCTGCGGAGGGCATTTAGGCAATTCGATTCCTCTGTCTGTTCCCACTTGCTTAACACCTATGTGCGGTCTCATTTGGAATCCTCAATCCAGGCTTGCAGCTCTGGTACAAGCAATCACTTGCAGCGCTCGAGACTCCACGGCGACGAGACACGAAGCACGTCAAAGGGTTGTTCCCTTCTCTTTATCAACTTAGACTGAGGACCATAAAACTATACAGTAGAAAGTACTGGCGCCTACCTGACAACCTTGTTATTGCCTACCAGGTTCTAAATAACCCCAACCAAGGCTGACGTCATCTACTACAACTGAGCAACAACACAAATTAAAAGGGATGCCGGCAAAATTAGCCAAACAGTACAGTCAACTATAATGCTGACGAAATTTCTTCGTGTGTGTCAGCCATGGAGCGCCCTAGAAAATCACGTTGTTTCCGCGCCCACTTTACCTGTGTTTCTAAAACTCCTTGAAGTTGCCCTAACCCACCATCATTATGAGATATAACTTGTGTGTCTCAACAGACAATATAAGGTGGTGAAATTTGCACAACCAGAATTAAACTATAGGACTGAGTTTGGCCTTTTCTGTGTGCTACGATGTTAAGACTGTGGTGATTCCAGCAAAAAGATTTTCGGTTGATCACTGATCTCTATTTACTATTTAATGGTTCTTATTCTGGCTATCCTACGGTACTTGTTAAACATCCGCTTTTTTCCCGTAATATACCATTTTCCATTATCAATGAATACATCAGGCTAGTTTCATCTGGCTGTGCTTCTTTTTTAAGTAATAGAAAGCGCAGGAGACAAACTGAAATTAGTTGAGCAATTTGGAAAGCACTTACAAACTGTAAAATCTAGAATGGCGGTCCTGGTCCGCGAGATGGGAAGACAACATTAAATATGACGAAATGAAGTATTTATTTCTAAATATTTCCAGGCAGTGCAAGGGAGGTCAAGCCAAAGTCAAGCCGGTAACTTCTAATTCTAGGAGTCATTAAAAGTATTCCTTTTTACATTAACTGTCTTAATGACGCATCGAGTTTGCGATTTCGTATTGTGATTTCTTCTCCTCAAATTCCGATAAAACATTAGGCTTCCATTCATTCAGATCACACTAATTTGCTCTAATCTCTGAGCCATCTTTCATGGAAGTTTATCGTACGGATCATGCTTCCAGCAACTCGAGCTGCTTTTACAGATTTCGTGCACATAGCTGTTCGAAAATTATTATTGCATTTTTGTTATCTAGTTAAAAACCTTGCCATGTTCTATACAGCAATCAATGCGTCGTTTTACAAGTCCGCATTCGCTCATGTATGGTGATTTGCAAAGGTAATGCGACACATTTTTGTTCCATTGTTTTTTCATCATTTGCATCCAACTTCGCGCAATTCTCGCTTGTTTTTCAGGTTCAACTGTAGGTCAATCCCACCGATCGCTCAACCGATCAATCTGTCCTAACAGCTGTGTGCGCACGCTTGTAGACGACCGACTTGTGACCGAGAAGATCCATTGTTTCAGTGCTGATCCCGAAAGCATCGTTGAACTTCATAATCTGCACGTGACCAGTAAAGTATCGTCGGCATTCTAAGCATGTGCGATGCATGTGCTCTTTAAAGAATTACAACACAATACAAGATGGGGTAATGAGTTCAAAAGGCATTGAATCTTTCCGTCCTAATGTATAAGAAACTTCGTCAATAAGTGAGGCAGCTAAACAAAGCGGCCGTCGAATTTCAGTCTCGTACATTATGTCAC
>CALYDF020003443.1:0-32304 GCA_944474145.2 Dicrocoelium dendriticum
TTAGTTAATTGGAAATTGCGAGCAATGGAAAGATCTGTAAATTATATACCTTGCATGGAGACACTTATGGAGGACGCTGTCCAAGCCTGCCGTCCCTACTGAGGATATTGGTGCTCTTCAAGCTCCGTTAACGTGATGCGGCTAAATTCATTAAGATTTTGTTCATGATTTGTTAGCAACACAGGCCTCAAGCCCAGGAATAGTATGGCGGTAAATACCGGCAGCAGCGAGGTGAACTCATCAAGTGTTACTTAATAATGATAACCCAAATGCACGCTCGTTGCAACCTGTTGTAGTTAAGCCAAAATATATAACTGAAAGGCCACTACCTCCACCTGCGTACGCACTATATTGGACTTGATTGTCGACAAAAGGTTTTCCCCAGCCGGGATTTCCGTACATGAAACAACGTTCTAACTCACATCATTTGGGCTACAATACTAACTACACTATCAAAATTGCTTTTCTGACATGCTATCCTACATGTAGTACATTACATAATCCGTTAGTTATGAGGTACAAAATAAATTCAACCAAAGCATGTACTCACCGACCATTTCCATAGCATACATGCGAGGAATTATACAGGTATGTTCGTATGAATAACCTGGAGAGTCAATTAAATCCAAATTTCTCCTATTTTTTTCGTTTCATTGTTTACTTAAGAATCTAATGAGCACTATATTATTCCCACGTCGCTTTTCAAGTAATCGCTATTACGCCAGACATAAACAATTGTGCATCTATCAAATCAGTAGTACTATAAACATAAGAGGTTAGTTTGGGTAACCAGCAGAAAAACACGGCTTTATAGATTGTTGCAGATATTTCGTTCCTATTGCTTTATGTCATCCGTGAAATGCCGTGCTTTTATCGACCCCTTGCCGCGCCAACACTAGGCATATTTGAAAAGGTGTTGGTGACAACCTCATTTTAGCACATTTTGTTATTTAGTACTATCTCTCCATGCTACCCATGAAGGTTACCCTAGAATTATGAACTGTCCAATCATGGTGCAGTGTAACCTTCCAGAGTGAAAGACATCATAATAAATGATGTTTCTTTTTACTACAAAGCTTGTAAAACAACGTTCCTTTACTCGAAGAGAGTCATCTTTTATCACTGATTGTTGTGACAGAGGCAGGGAAAAGCTCACACCTATGATATGTTCATCAAATGTACACTTAATTATTCAGTGCCTACATTCACATAACTTAGTACTTAGCCGTACACTCGAAACGTAGTTCGTTTATACCATTATCATACCAACAAGATTAATTGTCTGAATCGCTATCTCTCCTTTGTTTCAATGTCGCAGGTGAACGAATTTGATGGGTGTGCTGGGTTAACTTGATCGAATAAACAGACGAAATAAGCCCTCAAATCACAAATATAAACGCGTCATTCATAAAATCTGGTTAATCAGTAACCGATTAGATAAGACCATGTTCAAGCATAGCCTGGTGTATAGCTGCGAGATGGGTTCGATTAGCTAACCCATAAGAAGTGCATCAAGCTGTCGATAAAAATGTTCCTCAAGATTGAACTGCTTGTTGATGCTACGGAGCAAGATTATTTCATATATTTTCATGTCAAGGCAAGTCGAGACAAAATTTGCATATCCCCGTCGAGCACATTCTCCGCATTTGGGCATCAGAATGCTACCACTAAAGTTGACTACCATAAATTCTGACCACCACTAAATGTCGAAGGGATTTTTAATTGCTTGGTTGCTCACTATGAAATTCATTCGGATCCGAACTTTTAATTGTTGACTAGTTTGGTCGAGTCTCTTGAGTAGTGAACTTGGGAATGTTTCTCTCTTTATCTTTTCTTTAGATATGTATTCGCAAATAAATATGATGGTCACCGGTAAAACTGATTCCACACCAAAAAAGAGGCTCACGTTCCGTTTGCTGTCAGGCCTTCTTAATAATTCAAATGAATATTTCAAAATGTATGAGTGTTTCTACATGCACTAGTTCTCGAAATATGGCGAACCATTTAACCAATACGTAAGATTTAAGACCAAGTGTCTGTCAAGATGAATAATATTCACGGTTTCGGTAACGTGAGGAAAGGAATTATCGGAAAGAACATACTTATTATCTTACCTGGACATTTTGTTTAATTATACATGAAATCTTGATCTTGGATACCTTCAAAGTTTGCTACCATTTGTCCAATCGTCCTCCTTGAAGGCTTTAGCAACTTCATTTAAAGTTAAACGAAACAAAAGCTAGAAAATTTAAAAAAACGGAGCTTTTAAATTCCCATTGGATAACCGTAGTACCTATCATAAAACGAAGTTTAAAATAAAAGTAAAACAGAATATTTAGTTTGAACATATTGGATTAGTGACATGAGCACGCGCTTGACTGCTCACTGCTGAGTAACCTATAACACTAGTAGGGACACATTTTGCTAGAGTTATTTCCTCTAGTGATGGAAACGTTCTATTTAACACGGTGTATGTGGTACAAATTTCACCGTATCTTTTTATGAACGTGATAATGTTCGGTAAGCATAACATATGTTTGTACAGTGTGCCAAGTTCTGGATACACAAATATTTTGCCTATTCAAATCAACAGTTTTGGCTGGTAAACTCTCAGTTTCGTATCGTTTCTAAATAACTATATTTTGCGACATGCTCGAATGAGTTTTGTCAGTAGTTGTTACACCGTGAAAATTTCATCTTGCAGGCGCCGATATTCACCAATACAAAGGCATAGAGCTCGCAGTTTGCGTTGGTAGTTAAGATGAAACATTTCTCTAAAAATTTATGTCGCACAAACCTTGCTAAGCTTACATCACATACAAAATGCCTTACGTAGGCATTGGTTATGTATTGATGCATAGATTGATCAAACTTGCTAAACGCTTTTCATTAGACGCCAAACTGCTGGACGGCTCTTATCCATGAGTTTTGGCTTATTTCTATTAGTCGATCTCATCCGTTCAGGTTTCACCGAGGTCGCTTTCCAGGGAACTAAGTTGTGATCGATGTTATTCTAGCCGAGTGTCAAGAGTACGTTTATTGCATATGATCACAAATTTAATCCTCGCGAATTCAAATTGGATAGTTTGCGAAGTACATTCATGAATCTGTATAATTCGCTTTCCAGAGCAGCGTGATAATTTTGATATGATGCAGGAACTTGACATCCTCTGTAAATATTAAGAATTTGGTAGGAGTAAACTAGTAAGATCTTTGACGAAGTTTAGGAAAATATGTGAACGACTTACCTATCCTTGGGGCACATCATACTGGATTTTAATCTGGTCTGAAACGGAGCTTTGGTCTCTCACATTCAGCTGAGTTTGGTCGGGAGAGTTGCTTATTCAATTCAGCACAAGGACAACAATGTTTTAGCTTCGAAAATTCTTGCAGAAAATGTGATAGTCCAGGCAATCGAAAGCTTTAGAAAAATCCAATTATACGGCAACCACATCTGATCAGACAACCTGACTTTGTCTAGTTTCCTCCGGTAGAGAAACGCCAAATTGCGGAATGCGTGGGCGTTTAATTTGGATGTCGCAGAGTTCAGGATATCCTATGAGCGCTTTTACGAGATTAACGCACGTTGATTTGGGTAGTATCGTTAGGAGATTTAATTGGTAGTATTTCGAGAGCTCCACACGATTGTGACACTTGTAGGTAGTGGTGACTTTAATGTCCAAATGGAACTTTGCTTGATCACCAACTCGGAAGTGTTACATGAGGACACGGTATTTCTATTCCCTAATTTGTTTGCACAAATACATTGCTATATTGTATCCTACAATCGTTACCATATCGTATATTTATTACTTTAACTCGAGCAATTCATATCATTGACGAAACAATGTCATTTATATTATTATATTACTGTGACACTGCCAAAATACTCGCACTCCACCGCTGGCCGTACAATTTCTGCCTTATTGCACTAGGATTGCAAAACGTATTCGTAACTCATGTTCTGTATTCAATATGTCTTTTAGAATCACGGTTACAGCATACTTCGTTTTATTCTTATGCCAATACCGTGCGTTAAGTCTAAGTTGATTTATTCGTAGTTTCTAGTTTAGGTTTCTTACATCTTACTTAATTTAGGCTATGCATCGTTGGTACGGTGACCATTCCATATTTTTCCATTGTGGTAACCTGTCTTTTGTCAATGCTTCGTTAGAAGATCTGAACTCTTGATGCTGAGATGTTCATGGTGACCGTCTTTATGTTATTTTTTTTTTGTCGTCTATATCAAGATAGTTTTGCATGCGAAGTTACCATAGTCTTTGCAACACAGATGCTGCCGTAGGTGGATAAAATCCGGGGACTGTGGGAGTTGTGTCAAAAGCCTGTGAAATGCCAATTCAATCAAGAAAGTATAGATGACGTTTAACCACATCACGTTTTCCGCCTCTTTTATAGCTTGTGCCTAACCATTTCCTTCATATATAACTGGGACTCCCAGCTGCACTAGTCGGAGAATATTGACTTGCCCGTTAAGCACTTTAGGATAATTACTGAATCTCGTCGCGATGTTGTTTGAGTACGTCTTCACAAATCAAACTGATATAGCGATTTCGTTAGGTAGGGATCCTAAAACTGCGCATCTACGTAAATTTTATAAGTGAGCCAAGGCGCTTCTTTGAAAACCATGCATTTTCAGGTCTGGAGTATCTAGATGGACTGCGTTTGCTTCGGGTAAGGTAATTCGGTTTAAAATCCGTTGCCAATAGTCCAGTGAACAGGGTTACATATATTATACAGGAGATGTCGGGAGTTTATTTATATACTAAAGACCATTTGCTTGCTTGAATGGGGGCAGGCGGTATGCCCAATAAAAGACAACTTGGGCGTTTGCGATGTTTCGCACAAGGATTTAGCGTAGCGGATATAACGCAAGAAGGAATTCGAATGATCACATATCCCAGCGGTGCTTTCATGTTTACGGTATTGAGCAGTACTACCGGGGTAATGAGTAGAAACGCAATAGCAACATATGGTCCATCGACGGTTCTGAATGTTGGGCGAGCGGTGACTTTCTTGTAAATCGATGCGCTGGCGGTTACACCTTGCAAGTCCCATTTGCATTTTTTATCGAGGGAACATGAGACTTTGCTTGCACTAAGTTTGAACTCCTGCAATAAAATACCGGAAGTTCTGACCATGGCAGGATTCATCTCACAGAAAATTGCACGCCTTAATCTATTTCTAGCGTCCACGTTGTAGGGTGACCAACAATTGTTAGTAAACACACTTTGTTAAGTTCCTAGTTGGTACTGCACAAAATATGACTGAAAATTGTCTATTTGGATCGTCGATGATTCCTTGGAAAGGTCATGTCGAAAATACTGGTTCACATTTTCTCTTCTGGTTGGTTTATCGTTTCATAGCAGATTCATGACGGGTAAGGCCATGGTAACCTTAATGCCATCAGTATTTCGCCTTTGCTTCCTTTATAATGATGGTGTCCTAAGTATTGGAAACGAAACTGTCTGTGCCTTGGTAAAAATCAGTTGGAGGAAACAGATGTTAGCAGCGTATTTTTAGACTTAGCTTTCCGCTGTATTTATGCCGACAAAAGTTGGGGAAGCTTTCTTTGGTCTATATGTTGAATAGGAATCAATGACCCCGGGAAAATCGGGTTAGAGTTTAGAGTCTTAGGCTTCAGTATGTGACTGCACACTTACACATCCTTTATATAACGGAGTGTTTTGACAGACTCCAAGTTCGTAGTGATATGCTGACGAGCCACACACATTAGTTCCTTGTTCATGGTAATCTCTCCGTTTTTATGCATATGTTGACAGCTCTATGCGCAATTTGAGCCATATTTTGATGGTATTAATGTCATAGGTTTGAATAAGCATTTTGAGGTCTTTGCTCGTGTTTCACTACCACTGTATTTCAGCGATAATGCCAAAATTGAAATCCAAATGACATTCACGTTTCCAAATGTGAATTTCCCCGGATGAAGCTCCATTCGCCCCAACCTATGTGCTTGAACCCATAGCTTGCGTAAGTCTAATTATGGTGACACCGCATGGTAGGATGGATGTTACAACCTTTTGTTTGCGGTAGCCGTTCGAGTTTAATTTGTGAGACTGGAGTTCGTTTCAAAGGGGAAGCTTGGTAAAAGTAAAATTGCGCATTAGTAGTTTTTTGGAAAAGATTACTTGATAGATGGCGTACCGATGTTGCTGGTCGTCTGGCAGTTTTTGTTTGGTGGATTGCCCATCGGATTCAGGCGCATTGGAGTATATAAAACTAAGAAAAACATAAAAGCTGTTGGTGTCTTTTTGAAGTGTGTGTGACTGTTTTCTTTGGTCGAAAAACCTGATGGCGTAATCGGTCGCCTTCTGGTATTGGCGGATAAATTTCTCCTAGTTAGACAGTGGTCAAATGAGAATTCGTTCATATGGAAGACTGATGATGTTCTACGGTAACCACTTCTCGGCTGACTCTCTTCGTTTCATGAAGGGGCCAGTGACATCTTCCAGATAATTTCATCTGATGTCAGTTTCCAACGAAAAATGTAAGCTTCATCCTCCTGTTTGGAACTATTTAATGGGTTTGGAAGAAACGTACTACTTCTAAATTAACGACTTTCAATTTAGCGTCCATTAGTTTTTGCTTTTCTCAATCAATCATGTAAACGTATATGTGTAATTTGATTAGCAGAAAAAGCTTCTTTACACCCATTTATATAAACGCTTATGGTCATTATCTTCGATAAACAATCGGATTGTATTATGGTGTTATGTGAATGAACGTTCTTTTATTTTAGATAACACATACACGCAGGGAAACCAGTTTCCATAAAGCTTGAATTTTATCCACAACCAGGGGAGATATATTTCCCAGCATACAACATTATTTTTAAATCTTCGATAGGTTGCAGTACGATGAAGCAAAAACTCCGAGTTCAATACTCCGTGCAGTTTCTACACTAATTTATCCCGTTAGGCATACCTCTTAAGTAAGTTAACCATAAAATTGCAAGAGCTGATGATGTTCATGACACATCATATGATGAGTATAATTAAATAATTGCAATTATGTTATCAACAGCACTTAATGGTGTCAGACAAAATGTTTTCTTTAAACGATAGCACCATCACGACACCTGATGTGCTAATAATTTTCTTTTAAAATTATGTTAGTTTTCTTTGACATCCCATCGTTACTGAATACCGGAAGTGCGCGCTTAGGATAAACGACGCAAACAACAGTGCATTTAACTGAACTAGAGCCAACTTACTCTAAGTTTTCTTAAAATTATCCGTTAATGTGAATTTAACCGATTGTTTCGTTACGAATACTATAGTTTGAATGCAAGGATGCACGCATATAAATAATGAGATTTACTCACATCAAGAAATCATAGAGATATCAAAATATTCGCAATACTAAAACCGGGGTGATTTAAATGGTTAACGCGACGGTACTTAAACCATTGTCTTCCAGTACCCTTATTGTCATAACAACAATATTATATTTAACCTTAGCCGTGTAGCAGTATATAAATATTGGCATCCGCGCAGGTGTTTAGCTTGCCGAGGCGATCACTTTTCGACAGTACCTTGTGTTCAATTATCCTACGGATTTAACCGTAGAGTCCACTATGGAAACATTGCTCTTTATTCACAGCGCTGGTCTTCTGCGCCAGCCCTTACATCACCACTTCAAGCCTGCGCATAGCCTAGTAGAAGGTATCCATGACGCTTTTGTTTTAATAGAGTTTGCATCAACAACCTTTGGTGGCCGCTAATTAGAAAAATATTGCACTTTTGGTTTATACAGCGGAAATGGTAGGTTTACGTCATTTTCATTCTCATCCGCATCACAATGGTAAGATAATAAACAGACGAACAGAAACGATTCCAATCAACGAATTACGGGCGAAACAGTGTTAGACACATTGAACAACATCTTCTAGGTAAAAGAAGACTACATCTTTCTCAGGATGAACACACTAGAAGAAATTTCGATGCATTGGAGGCAATGAGTAGGAGGTTGCTCACGTTATTCCTGCGAAAAGTTATACAGCCTAGTCACACGAATAGTAAAACCACCAGAACATTCCAGCAAGGAAATCATGCCTTAGATTCGTTTCACGCAATAGTAGTTAACCGTAAAAGGACACCGAATTTTTGCATAAACACAAACGACCTAGCAAAGCGCCGCAGAAACGTGCACAACAATCTGCGCATTAACCGAAATGAATACTAGGGCTCGGCAAAATTTCCTCGGATAAGCCAAACTAAAACTATTGACAGGATCCGTGATGAATAGCATATTTCTTCAAATGAATGATGGACGAACTTCAACTCCAATCACTTAGGTGCATCCAAATTTTTGATGGTCTTAGTGACATGAATTCAACTGCAAACTCCTTCTTCAGTGTAGACCACACTTTGCTCTTAACAACCTGGTTTTAGCATGCGTCCGAGTTAACGGTGATGGCCAAAATATAGCTAGAAAATACAGTAGGCAGGTTTGAGAATTTTATGTCTATAGACAGGAAATTATTGTGGTTTGATTAAACCATAGCCAAGAACGGAAAACGCTATTATGAACACTAGCAATCTATCAGTTCAACCGTACTTTGTAAGGCGGTGGTGCGCTGACGTCAGAGGCCTATCGGTCGCAGTTAAACTTAAGGGATATTTCCAAGAAAATTTAACTTCGCAACGCGAGCGAACTGAATATACGTCCGGAAATGATTATGCTCATACGAGACTTTTAACAGATCCTCCTTTCATTTAAAATGCCGAGACTTATAACAAGAACTAGATATCAAATAATTTAAAAAGAACATGACCGCCGTTATTATCATTACGTAAATCAATATTTATGAGAAGTCACTCGATTCCTCAATAAACCAATCTGTTTAACGGTAGTGAAGCTACGTGAAGAACAAAATAGCATTCTTATTCGTTTATTTTTAACTCAAACAAGAACCCAAATGTTGTCTGTCTTTCAATTTAGTCCCCTTGACTGCTTCGACATGCCTGCTTTATTGGTAATAATCCACCATTCAACGAAAAAGTATGAACAGAAGCAGCCGATAAAATTTATTGAATTATTCGTACTTGTTCTCTAGATATTTCCAGTTGCATAAAGCAAGTAAAAACAAAAACTCCGCAATTTGTAGTGCTGCTCCTAATGACTGCTGAAATATTAACTACATTGTAATTTTCTAATTCTTAGTCATAAATGAAATGCGATAAATTTTCAGCCGATTGACAACTTGGTTGAAGCGAGATTTAAGGGTAAAAATAATCGAAGTACTTACCTACCTTTGTTGAGGTCGATTGAATGGTACCGAAAGCTTTCACAACTTTTGCCTGACGGACGTTTCCTAGGGAAAGATTGCGTTCAATTATTGTGAGCAGTACGTTTTCCAATTCGCTTTAGTCAAGTCACATATTACCTCGTTATTATTTGCCCTGTCAGATATATTTCGTACTGCTTAATAGACTGCTTCGGAAGAACCGATGCATTTGAATTCGAAATATTGCGTATTGAGAATATAGAGCAATTGGATAAAAAGCTGTTTTGCTCTATCGTAGGTGATCGGCCACACGCGCAGAATCACTTCGCTGCTTCGTGCGCTGAGGCAGGATATTGCAGCTGCATTACATCTCATCCCGGTACGATACGCTTCCTCTACTTGTAGTCCCAAAAGTGGGCTACAAGGAATGTCTTAAATTCTGACACCGATTTCGCCTCGACTAGCGTTTCCGGTAAGTTGTTCCAATATTCCACCACTCGACTCTCGAAGCAGACAGGGTGAGCGATGTGCTTCAAATCCAGTACCACCATTTTGTACCAGTGTCCTCTTGTCCTGCATGGTGAAGTATGGTACAGCATTGACCCCATTATAGGGAAGTAGACTAGGTGAAGTATCCGGTTCGTTGTTATGAGATCAACTATAAGCTGACGATATGACAGGGTATAACATCCAATCTCCCTCATCGGTCCAAGTAAGACATACCCCGTAAACTACCAGTAAGCCACGAAGCTTCATGCTAGACCCGTTTCGGTCTCTGTACATCACCTGTTTTGATCAAAATATGAGCGGGTGAGCCATACACAAGCATGTCTTATCATGGAAGAGACGGGTGCGTTCTCTTCAGAACAAGTGCAGAAGTTGCATCTAAGTGTCCCAAGCAGTGGTTGTCTGTTTGCCTACAGTCTGTTCCTGTTTTCGACGGATTGCAGATCACAGTGAGCGAGTACACTTAGATCAGTTACGGAATTAGTGGGATGCAGCGAGTGGCCGGCCAGTGTGCATGCAAGCCAATTACTATTTCTCTTCATGCTTTAAAATGGAAATTTTGCCGGTTTGATCGGAAGGTAAACTACTGCGGACCACCCGGCATAGGCAGTTCAGGTCATTATGCAAAACATCACAGTAGCCGGGAGAATCAATAATCCCCCAAAGTTTCACATCGTCTGCAATTAATGCGTAGGGTAACCGAATAATCTGGGTACTTAGTTGCTGTCGCTCAGGAACGAACTCTGCTCCAGTACTGTGCCTTGATTTACGCCGCCAGTGGACGGGTGCCATTCCGTTAGGTGTTGACTTAACTGAAGCCGCCACCTTCTCCCAATAACAAAGTCACTGAAACACTAGTGCAGTGCGCCACCAACACCACATATTCCCATATTATAGAGCAGGAACTCCTGATACAATTTATCAAATGCTTTAGTGAAACAAATGTGGGCAATATTCGCTAATTTGCTCCGGTTCAACGCTTGCAGCAATTCCTACCGCATAATAGGCCGTTTGGTGCTGCACGAGCGGCCTTTCATGGAGCTGTGCTGGGTCGACCTTAGGAGAGCTTTTGAATCCAGCAACTGGAGAATATCCTTATTCAAAATCTACGCGAGCAACTTTGGCAAAACAGTGGTAAGACACATTGACCGGTAATTATCCACATTGCGTGGGTCACCGCATTTTGGAATCGGCTTCACTACCGAGCTTTACCAGTCGCTCAGCAATGCAGCATCGGACAGCCATCTTTTAAACTGATCCGTCATGGCAGGTGAGAGATTGGCCGATAAGGACTTTACAGTTGTGAGTAAAGTTCTTCTTGTCCAGAAGATTTCTTGCCGTCGAGACTGGCGAGTAGGATGCAGATATCTCCACGCCTTCCAATCCCCGCGACAAATAGAGTCTGCACACGTCTATCTCAACCTAAGCCCATACCCACTTGTAAATACGGAAGCAGATTGTTTCGCGAATGCAGTTGTACGTTTAGTGCTGGACGTTCGAGGCTGTCCGTCAGTACCCTCTAGCACAGCTAAGTCACATGCAGACATAAGTTGCAGCTTCATCTAAGTATACATTTTCTGGGGGGCCGTCTTCACTCAATTTGCAAACTCCGCTTTAAACTGCCGATACTTGCACACATTTGTGCCCTTGCATATATTCCACTGCATTTGGTAAGCCTCATAATCGTCCGCAGAGCAAAACACGAAGAAATAATTTCACAATGCGCGTCGCTGTCGAGCCAGTTGACCATACTCGCTGCCGAACAAACGTGACTTGCTTAATCCAGCTTACGATACTTAAGATGTAGGCATCGAGAGCATAGCCATTTCAAATCCTCATTTATAACAGAACAACAGGCTTCAACCGATGAACCCTGGATCATCGACTACCCTACTTCACTGGAGGCTAGAGAAAGACAATCGTAGGTGATATGCGAATAAATGTAGGATTGCTCCGGTGTTCGCAAGTAGCGCGGCGGCAGCTCTAGGCTGGCGGACACCATGGAGTGCTCACTAGCTGGCAGATGCTCCAAGGCCTAAATTTCATATGCACCTTGCTGACAACTTGTTAGTAGTAGTTCCAGGCACGATGGAGCGGAATGTGATGTAATCCGCGCCGGTCGGCGGGCATATTTTACCGCCTATGTTTCAAATACCATCTCCGCAGACTGCGCCACCATTACACAATTCCAGAAGAGATGTTGAACTTCAGTCAACCTTATCAGTGGGCAGTTAGGATCGCTTGTATGCAGGAAGTGTGGCTCAATCATGTATTTTCTGACATGCAGTAACCAATCCGAGCATAGACTTCGCGGATTGCGATAAGCCGCACCCACAAACTATCCACCCACTTTCAGGCGGATCGAGCACCCTAACTGTTGGCACATGAAATGTTCGCTGCGGTAGATGTGTACCAGCCTCCCGAAGAACGAGAAGCGCGTGTATAACAGTAAGCCGCCTCGCTTACTTGATATATTTCGTAACGGAAGAACCATTATCTATTGATCTGGGTAGTGATCTTATTATTTAGCCAAATTTCGGCCAGTCCTCGTACGGTCGGACGACAAGAGTAAACGGAGTAAAATACACCTGTGTTAAAATAAAATTATCTTTGAAGACAGCTGGCATTTGGTAGGCATGGAATAGCAAAAGTAGTTTGGGCAATTAACAGTATTCGAATGTTAGTTCACTTTATTAATTTGGACACAATGCTGTTAGTACGCAGAGTGGTATAAGACCTTATTTTCGTTTTGTCTATTTGGTAGCAATAGACTAGCAAATTTTGTTAACATACCAGCCAAATATGATGCGTTTGTTGAAAAGCAAACTCGACGCAGTCCATGGATGCATTTAAGAACCAAGTCAAAAATTATAGTATTTAAGTGGTAGGAATTCGGACTTCCCTGTTCACTTTATTCGTGGCAGTTTCCCGAACGTTACGCGGCTTCCATCCACTGACAACATGTCAGTGAATTAACAATTGCGCACCACGTGTCCTCCGTCAATTGTAATTCAACTGTTCTCTGATTTCTTTGTGATTCATCTTTACCAGCCAAACTGCTCATCAGTAGTGCACCAAAGGGTAACCGGTGGTGATATCATTAGGTTCACTGTGGCAGGAAGTTGAAAATAATTGTTTTTGCGGGATAGTCAACTTGCTAGTCGAATCTAATCCAGGAAAACTTCGGGTCTCTTCAAATAGGATGACGGCTCAATTAAACATTCCTGTCTTTTAATGACGCTAGTGGATTACTTGAAAACAAGTTGTTGTGCGAAAGGTGCATGACTTCATGTTGAACCCCAATGGCTACATGCTCTTTTACTCTGAAGCAAAAAGCCCTATCGGTTCTGCATTAGTAACAGAAGTCAGATTCAGATGGGAAATGAAACTAAGCGACATAAATCTAGAAGTTCTAGGTACATTTTGCTGGACGTACATTGGTATGATTCTAGTAGATTTACCACTAGTGAAGGAATGAAGTAAAACCTCCGTTTGTAGACCAACTAAAAAATTAACCAAAATGATGTACATACAGTTTCGGTCAACTTATTTTCATAATATTTTCGTGGTGAATGTACAACTATTTAGGAAACAACTGATCAACTTTAGAGGTGTTACTATGTGCTATATGAGCTTATTCTCATAAATTTATCTATGAGCTTGCTTTCTCTCAATGAGTCTGCACAGTCCAGCTTAAAAAACATTGTTGTGTTCCAAGCGCTCAAGAAGGCAGTAGGTGGATAAATATAAAGAAAGGTTATCATTTCTATTTGAGACGCCAACTTAATGAATAAGCAAAATTCTGTTATACGGGAAAAGAAGTACTGCTTTACAAGTCTCGTTAGACAGTTTGTTAGACAAATTGTGTATTTTTATTTCCAAAATTAGATTTGTAAATTTTTCTAAGGATTCCAGACAACTCAACCCATGGCAAAGATGTTTTTAAATTGCACGTTCTCTTTCGCATCTGATTAACTATACACAATGATTCTTTCCCGTACGTCGCTGCTTTCTCTGAGCAGGCTTTAACGTGGAATTATACTTCAGCAGCTGTAAAGCGCCCCCAGCAACTTAAAGGCATCTTTAAAACTGCAAATAAAAATGATAACATTCTTTCCCAGTGTCCTTGCTAGATTGTATGAATAATTATCAATAAAATATTAAAGAAACGTGGATAACTGCAGCTGCTACAATCCGTAAAAATGTTTGTAGAATTGTAATTGTGTAAACGTATTACTGTCGCTCAAGGAGGAACAGATTTTGATGGGCTCCCAACGACACTTAGCAACTATTCCACGGTATTATCCGAACACGGATATTGCATACTATTGTGGATCGTTAATGTGAACACAAAACCGGACAAGACAATTACCAATAGCCCAAAACTGCTATGTCATAGTCTAAACATGTGTGATTTTAGAGCAGTTGGGTTTTTCATAAGCGTTGTACATTGTGTGGGCCAGGTAATAAGAACAATGTTCTGTTACACAAAACACACACAAGATTCGTGAGTTTTGCTGAATGAACACATCTGTTGTCAATTGTACACTCGATTCGGAACAATTGGCTAGTTAATTTTTGTGGCACTACTACAAAGTTCCGCACATGGTTCCGTGATACCGAATGGCCACAGTTTTCCGAAAATGGTTTCTACTCGGATTAGGTTGGCTCTAACCCTAACAAAACCGTTCAAGTTGATTTCCTTTCAACTTTCAGAAATGCTACGGGAACGGCATTTATTTTTACGTTTATTCACCAACCAACAGTAAATACACTTGGACTTTTCGCCTCTTAATTTCAATTACATTTGACTTTGCCTATACTTATTTATTTACGACAGGCTTCTGATGACATTGTTTAATTTCGGGCTGATGTGGGCGCTCGCTTGTTGGGGTTAACACATTGTTACGCCTTGTCCCGTCCAAAATGTCGATGCGATTTTTCATTATCTGTTAACAACAGTTGGTACTTGCCGACGACTGACTGTAAGGACAGCGTATCTTGTAACGCGTCTATAATCGTTGACAATAGACAGTTCCCCTACCAAAAATGTGCGGTTAAAAGCATTATTTAGTTACAGCTTCCCTCATTTTATTCGACGATTGCCTTATTTGACCCTAAGAAATCTTCTTACGGTGTGATCTGCATCACATACGAAGACCCGACAAGCACCTCTTAGTTTGAAAACTCCGATACCCAAGATGTGAAATGCGCAACAGCCAACAATTATCACTATCATTAAGTACAATAAAATTCTGTTAATGCCGTCGATGGTAGAACAGAGATATTACAGCGCCTGTAACAATCATTTATCATGTATACAATCCCTTGAACAGAGGAAATTATTAAGACTGCATAATGTATTTTTTACACAGGCTGCAGCGCCCCAAGCCGGACACATTCACATCCAGTGTCCCGATTCCTCCTCAAAGTGAGCGACACCATAATATTCGCTTTCGGAGCGCTGGATGTGGTTCCACCATTTGTTATAATCGGTGCAACGGATTTTGCCTTTATGCCATTCCTCACTTAAATCAGCAATGGTCACGCGCCTCTTCTGGTGATGCTCAAAGTCCCGACACGTTGTACGATTGGCGGAGAGATATATGTCAATTACTGATCCACCAAAACTTGCCGTTTTGACTCTTCATCTACTCCAGACAGGGAATGATCTAAACAAACCAGGCTATGAAGTGCAAACGCGGTATTATTCCTCTTGAATCACCGCACTGACCTTTAGCTATCGGCGGACTTATCAATCAGAGTGCAATGTCTTCTTCGCATAACTCTACTCAAACGTGACTAAGCGCCGCTTGTAAGGCCACCTTGGTTCTGCTATCGATACGCGGCTGTCATAACAAGGGCTTCGTCTATTCGGTCTTTACTCGTACCGCTACAGCCACATCCCCTAGTGCCTCCAGAAAGATCCTCATATATACTTTTCTAGCGGTCCGGCCATGTCATTTTCTTGATCTAATTGGGTAGGTCATGGCATTGATGAGGAGAACTAATGTAAGAACGGGGTTATATGTTGTGACAAGTATCATCCATCTCGTGCATCAGCTCTGAAACTCTACCACAACATTGATGTTTGAATACTCTCACAGACGTTGATTTGGGCGCTACGATGCTACATATATTCCTACTGCGCATACTTTTACTGATCCAAATCCTGCTCCTTCCAATTGGACTATAGTATGGTCGGTTATCAACAGGTTTTAAAAATGCTTTGAATTAATAGTAATTTGCACAGAAGTACCTAACTTTGGAAAACACTGGTGTCATTCAAACTTGTGTACATTTTCCTTCCTCTTTTTCTCTTCATTAATAATTAGCGCTTATCTTATGTACATGTTACGTTATTTTGTGATGCCATAAAGTTGAGATTGAGATATAATATTTGTAAACCAAGTGGGATATAGTACAGCCTAACCAAAGTGTGTTGGTTACCTTGCAGTTGTTTCTGCTTTTAATATTATAGAAGCAAAAACGGTCTACCATCGTTGGGGCTCTCTATATTGCTTACCGACCCACGAAACGGAAAGCTCGTTAAGCGGTAGCTAGTTTTCTCTCCGGATCATGTCCTGTCCTTTTACTGCCGAGCACCTTCCTACCAGTACATGTGAGTGTAGCTAGCCGCCAATTTCTTATACTTCTCTCATTAGACGCCATGTCCACAGCATTTGAAACTAGGAGGGCTACATTTTATATAGCAAATGAGTAGGGGGATTTCAGCATTAGTTCTTATGTATTCGACCCAGCAGTTTAAAGGCCAAATAACACAATCCCAACCGGAAAAGCGCCGATTGTGCGCGTACTTCGGTCCCCTCTGGGGGAGGGGGCAAAACCAATTTAGCTGGAGGCTGATGATAACTAGGCAGCAGCAGAAGCCATTGAGCCATGGTGGACGGAGCTTGAGTTACGTTATTCGAAATCGAACTGGGATATAACACCTACCTTCAACTGACACTCAGGTCCCTAATAGTGCAGATGACAAATGAACTCCAGATCGTTAAGTTTAACGGTTAACTTGGAATAATATCTACAAGAAATAGTGAAGTAATCAGCTGGTAAATCACACATCAATTCCTACGGATGCTCAGCATATGAATAAGTTTGTTAGACTAGATGATTAGTCACTACGTGTGAAATGCTCCAACTGTTCTTAGAACAAAACATTCTTCAAACTTTAATTTCTTCGATCACGCCGACTATCAGATAGTGTGCGCCAAACGATTTCTGGGTACCATAAACCACGAAATCCATACATTCACTGTCAAACTCAAACTTTTTCATATAGTCACCATTCCCTTCCATGTGCGTAGCGGTGTCATTTAAAGATACGTGCGTACTTGCAAAAGAACAGTTTGGAAACCCTGCAGATATCACACACTGAAAGGTTGTTCGGTAACTATTTTCTTATGAGCTATGCGAAGTCGAGCTGGCATCTACAAGCCGAGTTTTTCAACTGAGTCGAAAGAAACAAGAGTTGCTACTCATGAATAATTTCATAAAGTAAAATGTTAATGCTATTATCTATACATTAAAACGGCAGCAGACTTTCATTTCGTGACATCGCAGTAGGACTAAATTTATTTGCTTGAAAAACTGGGACAAATATTTGAACTGAGATTTTCCTATCAGATGCGCCGCTATGCGACACTGCCTACAAGCCACTATCAGGTATTGTGTAATTGCAAGTGTTTTAACACTGCACTTGTAAATTTCATGAAATATAATTCCATAATGGTCATTAATGCATAGGAAAGAACACCGAAATATTTCTTCCAGGCTGGACTGAGGAACAAATAGAGCGTGATTGAATAATCGCACAAAATTCAGTGCCAATATATTGTGGAATGCCCTTATGCAATGGACGCTTCCTGGCCCACTCAGTAATTAACATGATCATAAGTGGACTAATGATCTGTCGTAATCTAGGGACAGCAGCTCGTACATTCAAGATGCGTGCATTATATTGTTATTCTAACAGCTAATACTTATATACACAGTGGAATACGAAGCGAATAAATAAGTGCAAATTAACTAGTAAGAGAGTTAAACATCTAACGTTCATCCACATTGCTTTGAAGGTCCGATAGTGTGACGTTTTACAGTAATTCAGTTACAATTTCAAAAGGTTACTGACAGTACATAAATTTGCATAGTTTAGGTCGGCATAAGGAACAGGTCACTGCGCAGACAGCTGACAATTAAGATTACTTAACCCTTTTAGTTATATTCAATTGTGCAAAGCTAAGATGCGCAATAAGCCGCCCCGGTTACTTAAATATTTCTCATGCAGATATATACAGTAAAAGCTTCTAATATAGTCACATTTATGTATTGATCAGCTAGCTAATTTAACCATCATTTTATGGTTCTAATGGTCACCATGTGAAAACTATGAGACCAAACTTCCCCATCTTCACCACCTCTGAACTTACATGTTGACCAATTGGGCTCTAACAGATGTAACTGCTATAACTTGAATTTCTGAGAATTTACTGTGCAATGCGACTTGAACCGCTCGTTAGTTAAAGTAACAAAGTCTATGTAACGGGGATTTGCAATGCATGAGATAACTTCACATTACTGTCAGGTATAGGTGCAACAATAGAGCATGTTTCCTAGCTGCGCATGTGCCCCTCTTAAATTTACGAGTAATTACAAATAACTAAATAAAGGGCATATTCATTGAGATCAAGGAACACAGTCCAAATGAGTGATATGCTTATTAGGTACAAACAAGAGCGCATTAAATGGGTAATCTTGCAAGTATTTCACAGTGGATCTCAAACAACTTGTCAAAGTGTTTAGCACTTCGCAGGTATTAAAGACATTAACAACTAGGAAAATTACAAATGCAGATTCAGTTATATGGCCAAAAAAGGAATCCGGGCATCCATGTAACCGTCTCCAAGGGATTTGCTTCCATGCAGGCTATTCCCTCGATAGGCTTTACTCACAATTCCATGTTCTAATTGGCTATGTGCCGAGACCGGCAAAGTAGCAAGTAGGCCATTACATTTTGACTATAATTGATGGTCACTTTTTTTTACATAAGTTATGGACCACCAGTTCACACAGCATATTCAGTCACGCACTTAGTTTTAGTATTGCACCAAATTTATCATATTAATTATGTAAATGCAATGTAGCTGATAATCAATCTAACCAGTCGGTCAGTAGCTTTATGCCTTGAGGTTTTATCTTTCAAGCTGTAATCCATCACATCAAGAGATCAATCCAGTCATGGGCAACCTGGGAAGATGAAAGAAAATGAAGCATTAGTTTTAAAAATTATTATTAAAGTTTTACCGATAGGCCAACCAAAGCTAAACATATATTAGTGAATAACAACGATAGAGCTGAGAGTTCGAGAAAAATAATCTTCGCACCCCGGCCCGATTATTTTAAGACAAAAGGGCATTACTAACCTGAATGCTGGATAAAAAAGCGCAACACTTATGCGTGCTTTATCGTCAATTACGACTGATTGATATCATCACTATTTGAAGATGCTTAGTTCCTTATTTCCAGACCGTAGATCACAGACGAAACCCGTTAGCCATTGCAAATAAAGACATGTAGAATAATTAAATAATCGAAGGATGATTGAAGAAAGCAAAACCAGCGCACAATATGAGATAATTTAAACGAAACGCAACAATAATTTATGATAACCTTTGGCGAATGACTCGCGTGTACTTTGTTTTTCATATATTATCCGTTTCTTCCTCAAAAAAATATAACATTGTTTATTATCAAATTTATGGGATGTTTTACTATCCCTGGTGTCAGGTGAACATTCACCATTTTGTATAACTCGTTCAAGCCTTTTGTACAACATATGCAAATAACAGCCTATGTCATATCGGAATGAACCTTAGAAGACAAAATATCTCAAGGAGGTTCAAAATAGAGGCACTGCTATCAAATATTCCGTGTCACTAATTTCTATCTATTATACAACCGCAAATGTGTAGTGCGGTTTTGCTGTGAAATTCACGCTCGACGTATTTGTTTAGAAATCTAAGTTTTTATTAGAAACAAGCAGCTGTAATTGCCTAACTTTATTACTTATATTTATACTTATATGGAACAAATGTGTGCTAGCCACACGCGTTTGGTGAAGGCAAGAAGTTAATTTGCTATGACGAATTCAAATTTAATGTTGTTTACTGGGGCCCAACGGTATTAATAACAAGCGCTTTATATGTGTTCATACTTCGATAGTCTTGTCACTTTCATAATAAATAAAAAAGAATTCCTATTACTAGCTTTAATATACTCTCAACTTATAATTAAATTAGTATATATTTAGCTCAATAGACAATGCGAGACACAGATCAATTATGTGGCTTGCTCAACCTGTACATAACTAAATAGGGGCAGAAAGTGTTCGAGTTTTACCATCTTCCCTATGAATGGTAATTATTGCTCTATAATGTCAAGGTTAGCAAATATATTTTGATAGTAGGAATACGTGTTGTTACAGCCGGCAACTCAAGTTATGTGCCCATCCACGGAATCATCTCCTGGGACATGCTTTCATAAAGGACAATCTGTCAGAAGGTCTCATCTGAACTTCCAACTTTCACCTGTCCATACAACCGTCGTCATCATGCTGACGTGTTTCCGCTCTTGTTATATTAATTAATAAATAAAGGTTTTAATTCTCAACGATGCGAGGCACAACGCAACTGAGCGGACTGATTAATTAATACATCTGTATCGCATAAAGCAGTTGATTGTTCATATTTTTCCACGGGTACCAAATGGGTTCCTGAAGTAAATGGCAATTTGATAGTATTGGAGATAACAAGAAACATGGAAGAATAACAAATGCAGATTTGTCCTAAATTTCAAGTAAAGTAATACGGCTACCCATGGAACTGTCCCAAGGGAACCTGCTTCCATGCGAGTTTATCCCTCAATGGGTTTCACCCGCACTTCCAGTCTCCAACAATCGTTGTGACAGTGCAGCAAAATGGCATGTAAGGCAATATTTGTTTCATAATTTTCATTTATTATTAGTTCTGTTTTATGCATGCCTTCTGAGCCATAAAACCGCAGCCTGATCCGCCATGTGGATAATTCAATTATGACAACTTTTGCTATTTGCTACCTAATCAGCGATAGTATGTTTAGCATGGGTATAACTGTTATCTTGGAAGCATTAATCCGTCACCTCAAGAGATTAGCCCACTCGTGACCAACAGTGAACATGGGAAAAATATAAGGTATGAATAATCAAACGCATTAAATTGTTTACAAACATTTGCAAATAGACCGAGCATCATTTGTTGGAATATAATTGTGAACAACGACGATGGTGCGGAGATATCAGCTTTAATGACGAAACAGTGCACAAAAGGAGAAGACGGCTATGGTTAGACGGGAGTACAGGATTTGGAGGAATAAGATAGATTGTAAATACAAACTAAGGAGTTCATACCTGTGAAGATAGAATTGTAATATTGTGACAAACATGGGGTATTGCAACTATTAGGTGTATCCAGGACCTTTCTCCTACAAATCATCTAGAGTCATCTTTTGGCTAAGTGTTGACAAGATACGGAAACGGTCATTTGAAGATTGATCATACTTTTGGACTGCAGTTAGCCAGAGCATTTACCGATATTATATGGAAATTTATTCCATACCAAAGCATATTTTACTTAGGAAAGTTTTCAGCAGAGCTTGGTACAGGACTTTGGAATATGCAGTATGAAATAGCCATTTATTATGTTATAGAACTTTAGAGCCTGGAACTCGGATTCTTGCTGATCTGTAAAGCTTAGGTGAAATGCTAAACCGTAGAGAATATAAAGATTTAGTTTGAGTCTGCGCAGGCATACGGTTGCAGATTTAGAGCCTGGCAGCTCTCAAAGTAAGTCAGAATCTTGGGCATATTTAAACATCTCTGTGAATGATCGTTGGGTGATTTCCAGTGCTATGATGTCCACTTTTCTCAGGTTTGCGTAAACAATCGAACAGTATCCAAGTTCCGGCTTTGCATACATTTCGTCTTAAAGCCTGAAAACTCACAATATAATAGTTCGGTTTATGTAGGCGCTGATTTTCTGGCCGAAGTTTGCATGGATATAACTAGCTCGAAAAGTTAGCTTAGTCGGTTTATCCTAAACCGAGATCTACGACTAAGTCACACACAGGAACCGGAGTGTCGTTTAAGGGTAGGATGTTCATCGGAATGTCACAGTCGTAGTACAAGAGATTAAACTTGTCATTGTCGAAGTACAACTGCCAGGTGTAATTCCAGAGCTCTAATTCTGACAAGTCAGACTGAATACTGGCTAAATTAAGACTAGCTTGACTAGAAGCGGCAAAATAAACAATTTAAACTTCACCAGAAAAAAGAATGGCAGCCCGAACATATTTCCTTTAAGGGAATTAACAAAGCGTAAGAAGAAGAAAAGTGCACCCGACTCGCTTACTTGAATCAGAGCACTAGATATTGAAGTGGTTTCTGATGAACAGTTAACAAATCAGACTGACGGATCTGTACGCTTGTGATTGGGTGAAAACACGTTAGAAGCGAATTAGTGATAACATAAGACATGTTTCTTTAGCGATAAGTTGCGCGGGACACGGTCAAAGGGATTTGAAGAAGAATAAAATTTAAACGATAACTGTTCGATGTACCTTGCTCCAGTTATATGATCAAGAAAATCTACCTGAGATGCGGTGCGTGAACTACCCTTTAAAACACCGTGCTGATGATTTTATTAAACGTCCTTTAGCTAACATCCCGTGATTCTGGAAATACGGAGGTATGGTAGATTAGGATGTAATCCTTCACAACTTCCACAGCAAAACCTTCATTAGGTGGAATTATAATATGATAAACTGAGTCAACTTCAGCCTATCAATTAACGTAGTAAGAAGACATGGGTTAAGATAAGTCAACACATCGAATGCTCGCGTCATTCGCTACGAAATACAGGGCTAAAAACACGAAGTACAAAGGGTCGAAACAGTAACATATATAAGCAGATAAAATTGGTGTGAATGACGTAATCAGTTCCAAGACAATCTAACTGATTGCCTCAGGGGATTCTGGGCCCAGCGCACGTGATACTTCAACATTACCAATAGCGCCTGGCTAATGGCCATCAACGTCGGGTTCCCGTTGCGCAATGGCACTTTGAATGAATCGATTGGGTTCAATTGGTGACGAGTCAGCATGAGGTTTCTGGTGATAGACGAGGCAGGGTTCCGGTTCATTCTTTGGTTTGCTCCACCTTGTTTAGACAGCAACTGCCTTAGCCACAATGGAATGTGCTTCGCCACCCTTTGAGACAGCCGGCGACCAACCTTACCTATGTACGTTTCACCGTAACCGCAAGTGAATTGGTAGATTATGTCAGATGTCGAACTGATTGGTAAGCTGCTCGGACGGCTGTGGAGAGGAATCTGTCTTGTAGTGTGAATCAGTTGTAGTTGGGCGGTAGAGTAGGTGCGCATTAGAGCGGACCTGAGCTTGTGATCAACTTCATTTGCCAAGTGATCCCCCTTGAAGAGTAAGAAAAAATAAACATGCTTCTTCTCCGCAGTTTGTACGGGCAGCTTCTCCTTGTGGGGTCTGCTATGGGTCTGAATGAATTTCTGCGTATACCCATTGGCTAGCAAATTCCGGCATAAAACTCTTCTTCAGCCTTGAGCAACTCCGGACTGCAAATCAGCCTGGCTCTGTAGAAGAGAGTTTTTACACGGCCGCGATTTTATGCAACTGGGGCGCAGCTGAAATAATGTAGGTATTGTCACCCTAGGTCCCTTTTCTGTAAACCGTGCGCTGCAATGTGCCATCGGTCCTTCTCTTGATGGGTCCGTCAAGAAACGACAGTCTGCTCTCTTGTTCTTTCTGTTAAGATACTGTGTTAATAAATGTGGCTGAAGGGGACTCAGTGTTTTTATTTTCTTAAATGAGTCTCTCAGCTGACGTTGTGAGGTCACTGGATCGATTGTTGTCATTGCGATGCAAGATCACGATGGAACGCCTACGGATTAAACTTTATCAAAGATGTATGCAGTCAGGTAGATTTTCATCGCGATTCGTTAAAACTCTGTGGAAATATAAGCTGCCCGCTAACAGTGCTAATCTAGCCAGGATTGCGTCCGCACATATAGATGTTTGCATTGAACGAGAACATAGGTTCATGGAGACACAAATGCGATTCGCGGTTGTTTTGAATTGCTTGGCACTGATTTACCGTTTCAAATTTGAGGCATTTTCTGCAGAAACTCTCCAGCGTACTAGGACCATGACACTACTCAGCCTTCAATTTACCGTTGTGAGAGCAGCCAAAATTACGTTCCCCACCGAGGGCCAGAAGCATTTGTGCAATCTGTCAACAGCTAAGTACAAGCGAGAACAGTTGACAGTACTTTAACTGGGATTGAAATACTGAATACCGCCAAAGAACGCGGAGAGGCTCCACACACAGATCAATTACGAATAACTGTAAGATCAACTCAGCTACCTATCACAGAAAACGACGGATGATGCAGGAAGATTGCGGGCAAAGCTAGTGGATATCTCACCCCAGTACTTGAACGCGCCTATTATTCAGCGGTGTTGCTTGAAGTCGGAACATTTTGTTGCAATCAAGAAACTGCAGAGAATGAAGGAAGTAATTTTCCTGCAACCGGATAAAGGCACGGTTGTGGCAATATTGGAACAGTTTGATTACACCGCAAAAATGAAGTCCATTCTCAGACATGGATGCGAGTTTCATATTGACAAGAAGCTGGACAACAATCTCTCGGTGGAGAAACAAATTCCAAGACAAATACATTTTCTTTCGTTGCATGGTTATATCTCTGAGTCACAAAATCGGTAGCTCAAATCGACAGGGATAGAAATACCAAGAATGAGGGGCGCACTGAAGCTGCACAACGCGAGAATTCCTCTAAGCCCAATATTGTGTATGAATAAACCACCATACCATAAAGTAGCTCGGTGGTAGGCAAAGCTACTAGAACCCGTGCGTAAGCTCCTTAGCACCCGTTGTTTGAAAGACTGCTTTTAATTGGTGAATATACTGGAACAAACAACACTCGAAGCGCAGCTCATATATTTCATAGACGTGGAATCGCTGTTTACGAATGTGCCCCTACGTGAAACGTTCGACAAACTAGCTACTGACTTTGAGTCGGAACCTCTCTGTGGGCCTTCCTGTGGAGTTCCTTCGAGATTGATATTGGTTTGCACTGGGAATGTGCGATTCCAGTTTGAAGGGACGGCAGACAAACTAATTTACGGCATCGCTATGGGGAGTCCAAAACTCAATTCACCCGAAAATTTCTGTTTCACAGCAGAAGGCAAAGAGGACAGACTGCGGTTTTTGACATGCTCATCAAGAGAAGGACCGATGGCACATTGCAGCGCACGGTTTACAGAAAAGGGGCCTAGGGTGACAATACCTACATTATTTCAGCTGCGCCCCAGTTGCATAAAATCGCGGCCGTGTAAAAACTCTCTTCTACAGAGCCAGGCCGATTTGCTGTCCGGAGTTGCTCAGGGCTGAAGAAGAGTTTTATGACGGAATTTGCTAGCCAATGGGTATACGCAGAAATTCATTCAGACCCATAGCAGACCCCACAAGGAGAAGCTGCCCGTACAAACTGCGGAGAAGAAGCATGTTTATTTTTTCTTACTCTTCAAGGGGGATCAATTGGCAAATGAAGTTGATCACAAGCTCAGGTCCGCTCTAATGCGCCCCTACTCTACCGCCCAACTACAACTGATTCACACTACAAGACAGATTCCTCTCCACAGCCGTCCGAGCAGCTTACCAATCAGTTCGACATCTGACATAATCTACCAATTCACTTGCGGTTACGGTGAAACGTACATAGGTAAGGTTGGTCGCCGGCTGTCTCAAAGGGTGGCGAAGCACATTCCATTGTGGCTAAGGCAGTTGCTGTCTAAACAAGGTGGAGCAAACCAAAGAATGAACCGGAACCCTGCCTCGTCTATCACCAGAAACCTCATGCTGACTCGTCACCAAGTGAACCCAATCGATTCATTCAAATTGCTATTGCGCAACGGGAACCCGACGTTGCTGGCAATTAGCGAGGCGCTATTGGTAATGTTGAAGTATCACGTGCGCTGGGCCCAGAATCCACTGAGGCAATCAGTTAGATTGTCTTGGACCTGATTACGTTATTCCCACCAATTTTATCTGCTTATACTTTTACGCTTTGTTGACCCTTTTTTGGTGGAATTATGTTTTTTTATCATTGCGTGAGATTCTTTCCTTTTTGATGGAAGCGTTGATACGTTATCAGAAAAGAATGTTTATCTTGGTCTTTTTTATTACAAATGTGGGATACTGTCATGGCCTGGGAAGAATGTTGAAAGATTTTATCTCTTTTCGCGACAAATTTCACCAAGTGCGTATTCAACCGTTTGGAGTATTTTGTTTATTTATTTCTCAACTTTGATTGAGTTTTCTCTCTCGCATTTGTACTGTAGTTAGGCCAAAGTGATCATTGAAATTCGGTCGTGTGATTTCGCCATCGGTTGCGCTATTTTAATCGGAGTTTACAATCGGGTTAATATTACTTGTCTTGCTGATTTTTCTATAAAAGCAAATAGTTTGAGTATGTGCCCGTCACTTTTACGCTGTTATTACCATTACCTCCTAGAATGATAACATGTTGTGATGATCTTTATACAACGTTTTCACGATTCCGGTTTCGAGCATCTGTAAGGTAATATATTTTGCTTTGCGAAACGTCTTCTCTATTTTATGTGGTTTGTTGGGTAACTTTGTCGTGACACGTATTGTAGTGGCAATCCTTTTCAACTTCTGAGAAGACTAAACATTTCTCACTTGAGAATGTGCGGTATTTGGGCACTGATTCTCTCGGTTAAGAAAGAATTTGACCAAAACAATTAACGATATTTTCCTCACTCCCCGATAATATGACACTTATGCATGTGGACACATTTGAATTTCCCATAGTAAATATTAGATCAAGTGTTTTTCCTAACCTGGTAGGCGCTTTGGCGCGCTTTACCCATCCTAGGCATCCAAGGGTAGATATAAAACTGTCAAGCTTTTGCAGTTCATTGTTAAGTGACCACTCGATTTCTGGCATATTAAAATCCCCGGCGATAATTTTATGTGTGTGAGAAGTAAGCAATAAAAGAAAGATTGTCTAACTATTCAGCGGCAACCGTTACCATAGCTAAGGCTGGTCTGCAGATTCAACTTACTATGAGATTTTATGAAGACCTATAAATGATAATCCACAATGAATCGGCAACTGTCCGAAGAAGTGGTTCATCCAGGGGAGGAAGCAGTTATAAGAATTTGACATAGATTAGACAGCCACCATTTCAACCAGAATGGCGGTTATCACGAAACATGGTATAGCCCGATATCCCAAACAAAGATTCTGACATCTCTACTGAGCACCATATTTCTCTTATTATTACTACATGCGGAGATAAAAGATGAAGTTTATTACACAATAACTGCATTTTAGTTAACAATGCACAATAAATAATTACTAGTGGTCAAAGTGTCTTGTTCTCTTTTGGGTTGCCTACAGCAATCCAGGTAGAATGCACCAAGATGTTTGGGTTGGTGGATAGGGAGGACATCTAATTTGTGGGATTAGTGTCATTTGGGGATATGACGGGTAAAAGGCCACGGGACCCTCGAAAGTCGTTGGACAAGCGAAATAACAGGAAAATATCGTCTTGCTATGAAGTTACAGTTCGTTGGCTGTTGCACATAACCTACCTGTCTGTAACGGGTATTTGCATGCAGTAGAAGCTTTCCAACATTTTCAGTCTAGCAATTTCTCTCAGATACGTGTCCTTCGTTAGGAATTGGGTCACTATTTATGGAGTGCACACGTTCCATATTGAAATGCTGTGAGGCTATTGATAAGTGGATTTTTTGTGGACTTTCATTAGTGATAACTTTTAGTGAAACGTTTGAAATAGTAGTGTTCTCATTATCCTTAGGAGCACCCGTATAGAGGCCACGTGAGATTTTACCACCAGTCTTTATAGAACATGGCTATTCCACTGTGTTTGATCTATTGGAAGTGCACAGTATTTTTGGGACGAGGTTTTCGATTCCTACCAGAGCTATAAGCATCAGGTTGTTGAATGACTGAGCGAGCAGAAATAAGCGCTTGTGCAGTGCAATTTTCTTGTGTGTTGGAGAACAAGTTTCACAGTAATGTGAGCTAAAGCAACACTGAGTGGAGTTGGGAACGATAGTTGTATGACAATTATTATTTCTTTTCAACACTGGTATCGATTAATTTATGGCCAAAGTGCTATCTAGGTCAACCACCTGAGGAACTCCAAGAGTTTCCGCGGGTGGCGGAAAAAGTTTCTCACCATCTTCTGTCAATAACATGGCTTTTTGCACTTACTTGGTAGTGGTGTTAAGTTTGGTTTTTGTACCAGCCATCTGTAATAATGCATAAGGGATATTTTGCATCTACTACAAATGAATATTTCGGTCAATGTTTCGTTTGAGCATTTAAATAGTATCAGACAGAACTGCGTTAGAGACCCTTTTCACAACCTCACGCAAGAAAATTGCAGTCATACAATATAGCAATCTTTGGTCACTGCAGTCGAGATAGCCTCAAGCAAAAACTTGTTTTCTAGTAAATTGAATGGTATAACATTTTGGAGTCTTTAATGCGCTATGCACCTCAAAAACGACATGGTGTATGAACTTCCCAACAGATTGTATGTGCTCAGTTTTCCGTGTATCCGGAGTGTTAAAGATACCCAAGGGAATTTAATTGCGCTAGAAGTTGATTAGGAACTTCAAACCTCTCCTTCAAATCGTTTACTGTACTTCAAACGCCGCAATTAATTAAATCGATTTATCTGGCGGTTCTGCATTATCTACTATCTTTAGATTGGTTTTCCGCTGTTATGCTTAATTTCCGTTTCAAATATATATCTTTGATGCTCAAATTTTTACTTAAATCTTGTTGGTGGATGGGCTATAAGCATAAAGTTTTGGCAGCGTATCCGAGATCTCCTGACACTTTTTTGGACTTCTCGTTTTGATAGGGGCAGCGATCACTTTTATCGATTAGTCACCAGGATTTTATGGTTTGTTGGACCTAATATAACGCTACTACTGCAGAGTACGACGTACCCTTTCATCTGCAATAACCAGTACTCAAGAAAAAGGTTACAAAATAACCACAACCAATCGATATTTTGTGTGACCGCGTTCTGCAAATTGTTCCAGATGGTTTTTGATATGCAAGTATAGAATCATCAGCTTAACCAATTTTTGGACCGCTGTTATAAGTAACTGGGCCATCATCAAGTTGACGTCTATTTTGGTTTCTGCTATAGGCAATTGTGTCGTTTGTACTTTGATTCATGTAACTGGGACGGAACGTTGTCACATGTTCCGAAATTCCCCTACACAGCCCAGTAGGGTGCTACTCAGATGTTAATCGCGTTGTTGGCACGTAAGAAGAAGGCCGAGTACGGAGGTGGAGAGAAGAGGTAAAGCGTCTGTGCCCATGTTGTATTGACAAAAGTTATAAAGGATGGAGGGCAGGTAAGCAGAATCAGACAGCAGTACTCAGCGTGACTAACGAAAGCAGCAAGTCATCAGTACGTAAAATCGTTAAAAAAATAGACAATCGGAAGACATAAGCAAGAATAAACTCCAATGTCACAAGACACTAAATGCTTAATTTATTCATGTTCCGTTACAGCTCATTCCAAATTCAGCTGTTTCCAGCCCCATTTTTTATATTCCTCAGTAAGTTAGTGACGCTTCGCCTTGCATGTTATACTAGTACGCTGGAAGCAAAAAACAAATGCATCTCAAGTGATTGTACTAATCGTAGCCAGGAATAGTTAAATAGGAAAATAAATTAAATTGTATGAAAGAGTAGTAAAAATGAAGGAAAGGCTCATGTCTGACGATTATCCGCAACGAAATGTAACCTTGGGTCACAGAAAAAATATAACGTCCAGACGTCCTCAATAAAAATGAGATGGCTATAAAGAATACCAAAATACTTCTAGCACAAGCTAGTGATCAAAAAGAAAAGGAGAATGTCCCAAATTTCCTATGCAGGTCGCTAAGAACTGCCGCAGTAAATTAAAGGGCAGAAGAGAAAACAATTAGTAGTGTAGAGCATATATGAAGTGTGCATATAAAAAGATGCACGCTGATCAAATCGTACTTGTATTTACCCGGATAATGCTCCATGATCGTAGCGCTGATTCATTTACAACTATCGCCCAATGAGTGATAAGGTAATAAGCAAAAGCAGATAAAATGTGCGTGCAAGAATGTGCCTGGCTGGGTCTCGAAAACATTACGTGATTTCCGTTAACATTTGCCTCGTCAATGAAAGCATAGCCACTTTGACTTTCTCTGTCGTTCTAACAGTATGGATGATTAGGAAAGCTGCAAAATTGATAAAAAAGGCATTTTGGAATTAACGCAAAAGTTAACTTGCAATTACAGATTGAAAAAGACTGTTCCATAAAACAGATTATCAAGGTAAAAAATTTCCAAGCGAAACAACCATTTGAATTATTGTAGAAAAGAATATGAATAAAATATCAAAAATGCACCGTAACAATCAAGAATCTTGATGACTAATCTCCAGACCCGTACAATCATATGAGTGAAAAAGCAATGGGCGTAAAAGTGGCTTAACGATCAATTCAAATGTGATTGATCACGTGTAGACCAAGGGCATGAACCAGCAACACACGATAAACTAGGACAAAGGTTTTGTTGCACAATTACATTTGCCCTCGGAAGTCTCCATTTTGTTTCGCCAAGATAGCTTAACAGCTTCGGTCAGCATCTTTTGTGCACACATATGCGGTTGATACAACCGAATGCTGATCGCCTCGACAGTAGCAAGGGTGCGAAGGCGCAAGCCTCTCGACTGAAGTGGAGGGTATCTGTATAGTATTCGAAATACATGGATTGGGTCAACCTCATGCCCACTAGTAACAAGATGAGCCACAACAGAGCTAGTTATAGCCCCAGTATCGCTTTGACGCAAACAGCGTGGTAGGTGCTCCTTAATGCGCTTCGACAGTTGTCGCCCCGTTCGACCGATGTAAGTAGCGCCATATGCGCATTCGAACTGATAAATTACCATAGAAGCGGTCAGCGTCGGTAACTTGTCTTTGTTGTGAATTTGAATGAGTGGCTCCGTTGAAAAGTTACATCTAAGCTTGACTGCTTGGAAAGTTGACTTGACAGCTGTTGAAAGACTTCTAGTTACACGCTCAGCAGCGGCGTCTCCCTTGAAGTGTATTCGTATGAATACATCTTTTTTCTTTGCTGTCTGAACCTGCAACCGGTCAGGCTTATTTTGCATGTTCCTAACAATGAAACGAGCAGGATATCCGTTTTCGCGCAGCAAATTCTGAATGAATGTCAACGCACTATCCAACTTGTCTTCAGAACAGTTCCTGCGGACCCTTGAGGTTAGACAGCGAATTAGGTTTCGCCTATACTTCAACGGAACGAAACTGTGAAACACCGCATACTGGCCACTCTAGCTTTTCTTCCTGTCTACCAGATGTTGCATCGGGCCGTCTGTCTTTCTAGTTAACAGCACATCAAGAAACGGCAACTGATCGTTCAATTCTTTTTCGTAGGTGAATTGCATTGATGCGTGAGCCCAAACAATCGGTCAGCAACAGCGTCAAGGTCAACGGACTGGTCGGCCACGAGAAATATGTCGTCCATATAGCGATGGCAACGTTCAAAGGCCGCGATCTCCGCATGTAACTTGGTATACTCTAATTCCACCATGTAGAGATCAGCTAACAACGGACCCAACGGCGATCCCATAGCTACACCATCCCTTTTGTCGGTAGTAAGTGCCGATGCATAGGAAGTGTATGTTGCAAGTGCAACGCAAAAGGAGGCTTTTCAAGTCACGCAACGGTATGCACATACTTGTTTTATTTTCTTCCATGTAAGAGCAAAGGTACTCGATCGTCTCGAAAAGTGGCACGTTGGTGAAAAGCGATACAACCTCCAAGGAAATCATTTCTACCCTACCGATGGTGCGGACTTTGATGTTTTCGATGAAATCAAGGGTCTCACGAAGGCGGTATTGTGGAAGTATTTACGAGCAATGGTTTGATCCTTCTGATCATATCAGACAAGGGTACCGCCGTTTTTCTATTAGACAAAAAAACTATATAAGCAAGCTCGAATAATTTTTGGGTGATGAATCTAAATTTTTTCGTACGGTTGGTGGAAATCATCAAGCAAAAGGGATTGAATACCAGGTTATTAAATGTTTGAAAGATCTTCGGAATAGTGGACAGATATATACCACATGCACTTTATAATATTCTTAAGCCGAGTGGCACGAATGTCCCGAGGATTTATAGGTCGCAGAAACGTTTTAAGACAAATGTCCCGCTACGAGCGATCTCCTCAAATGCTATCCCAAACTTTCATGGCGTTGGCCATTTGCATGTGGAAATTAGAGAGCCAGCA
>CALYDF020003444.1:0-10010 GCA_944474145.2 Dicrocoelium dendriticum
CAGGTCCACCGTGTTTCAACACTTCTGGCTGTATCCCGTCGGCTCTGGCGCACTTGCCGTTTGGCAGCTGCGTCTCAACCATCTCAGTGTGCCGGCAAGACACGTCTTCATCTCTTGTTGTTGCAGCCCGTTCAACGGTTTTAAACGGTTATCCAAGAGAGAGTAGAAATGCATTCGCCATAGCTGCATTATGTCTGCAGTCTGTGTGCAGGCAGCGCCTGAAGTATCATCAAGCAGCGTCCGCAGCGGCTGCATGGTGCACTTACAAAAAGGCGATGAATTCCTTATGTTGGCGGAGTTAGGCGTAGCATTTTAGTTGCTCCGCCTTCTCAGTCCACCATGCATTTATGATGAGACAGAGATCGAGTCAGTCGCAGTAGAAGTTGGCGAAAAGGACTCTTCTTCTCTGCATCTGTAGGGTCACCCACATGTGCAGCGAATGCTGCATTGTTCTCCGACACACATGCACCAATGGTCACATTGCTACCGACAAACCAACCGGGCCGCTTAGTTTGTGCGCCCAATCGTTTCTTCTGCCGCAGCCGTTACCTCTTCGTGGATGAGGTGCCACAGCAATGCTACTGATGCGATGCAGTCGACATCATCAAGGCGTGTGGCTATTTCATCCTCCAGTTCCATCCTCTTCTCAGCAGCAACTGAAGAAAGAACGTTTGATTTGCACCGACTTCCGATAGGCGAGCAGCACATACATTTACGAATATATATATATATATATATATATATATATATATATAAACCATTTTCACTTTAAATTGGAAGTTTTGCAAAGCAAATTGAACGTTTCGCAAACTAAATTTTACACATTATTCTTGTTAGAATAATCATGACATTTTTAGAAGGAAATGAGGAGTAAAGCGATTGGGCGACGTTCAGAGCACACTTTAGTCACGACAATGCAAACAAACTGCGCAAGCCAAGGGTGACTGTGCGAGACTCTCTCTTGATCAGGAGTGTCACGACGATCAAAAGTTTTGCCTATCATTGTCGGCGAGACGCCTACTAACGAAGCTGACACCCTAGCAGTCGCTAAATGCGGTTATACAAGAGAGCATTGAGACGGATACCCAGCAGGACTGCAGCAACTACGTCCTTAATATGATGCCAAACTTGACAAACGCGGCATCCGGGCAGCCGTGCATCAGCTGACCGCTTACGAACCAAAAACGATTTCTTGCTTGTCAACACACCTTTTTCATTTTACAGCGCGCAATTTTCTATCTAAACTGCCAGGATTAGCAAGCATGAACAGGTCGTTTAGCGAGAAGTAGAGTGCAGTCATTCAGAGTTGCGATGGTCGTGAAATTTTTGACACTATCCAGTTCGTAGTAGCACATTTTCGGCATTACCTCAGAGTGTTGAAGACTGTAGACACGGATACGTAGGTCCCGTTCTCTCACAGTCACTGCTGTAGCTGCACCAAAGTGTCCTTGGAATATGCTGTGTCTGACACTGTAAGAGTAGAGAGTAGGCCAAACGCTAGTAAAGAACGAGCACGTGAGTTCATTCGGCGAGCAAAAGGTGTACCAGAGTATATTCAGTTACATTGTACAGACTGCACTAGCAGAACCTAGATGAATCATGGGTAGGGATTTCAAATCAATACTAGTCTGTTGAACGATGTCTTTCCTGTGCGTTTTAGGGCGTGTACCAAGAAGTCGAGAGTGTAGACCACCTGACTCGCGACGGCCAAGCATTGTTGACAAGGTCTAAATCGTAGTGGCCCTTCTTCAGCTTATTCTTTAGCCTTCTGAGTGCGTTGAAGACTGTAGACACAGAAAAGTATATCCCGTTCTCTTAGCTGCTGTTGCAGATACCGATGCTGCTCAGTGATCTATTAAACTCGATGCATGGCATCGGGAGTTCGCTTCTCAATGTCGTTGCTTCCCCCTTCTGCACTCAGTAATGGTACGCCCTTGCTTGCAGGCATCGAGGATATTTAGATTTATATTACTCGCGAGTAGCAGGATGTTGGTGGTAATTTTGTTATGGCTTTCATCCTAGTAGTTCATAAGCTACATAGCACAGCCTAGTCCTGAAAAGCACCAGATGCGTTTCGGCTTACTGGGGCTCGTCAGTGGTGCGCATTCTCCCGGTCCCCTACTGGGGATCGAATCTACGACCGATAGAGTGAGATGCCAACAAGTCAGCAGCTTACACCACTGAGACATGGGGAAGTTAAATGGGATACATGATTTGCAAGTTTAGTGAAATATAGCCCCATCTATCTTCCACCGTCACTGACAGTGGCTAGCCTTCGACGTGATGACGTCCACTCGCTGGACGCTATATCCCTAGCATTTGAAACTAGGAGAAGTTACTTAGTTTTTTTTATATTACTCGCGAGTGGCAGGATTTTAGTGGTAATTTTTGTTAAGGCTTTCACTGCTCTCGTTGATATCGGCGAATTCAGCAGCTTCGTGGGTGGTCTTGCTGTCAACGAAAACAAGCTCGGTGAGGATGTCTTTCTGTACCCATGATGTTCGTTTGTATGGTCGCCGCCTTAAAGCTGTGCTATCTCGTCTTCCGTCGTCCATCTTGGTCAGTTCACGCAGCACAAGGCGTTTGTCGCAACAGTTGTGCAGCTGCGAAGGTTCGCCAACACACACACAGACAAAATACGGGGCCATTACATGGACAGAGGAAATTTTGACTGAAGTGACACTTCTGATCAAGTGAGGAGCTCGCGAAATCGCCCGCTGCTTACACAGTTCGGTTGCATTGTCGTCACCAAAATGTGCTCTGAACACTGCCAAATCGCTTTACTCCCCATTGCTAGCCAAAAAGTTCATGATTTTCTGATAAGAAGATTGTGGAAAGGTTAGTTTGCGAACCGTCCAATTTGCTTTGCAAAATGTCCGATTTGTTTTGTAAAGTGTTCGATGTATTTTTCATAACATTCAAAAATGTTTGCAAACCGTCCGATTTAAAGTGAAAATAGTATATATATATATATATATATATATATATATATATATATATATAGACGGTTCTTTGCTGTCAGTTTCCAAATCAGATAGTCGTCCACATTCCCGGCAAGGCACTAGACTGCAGTTCCAGCCTGTTGGGCATCGTCAGTAGTGCGCGTCCATTGGATCCATCAGCATTCGAACCAATGACCACCAGCGGTTGGAACCGCCAGTCAGGGGCTTATGCCACTGGGAAACGGAGAATAGCTTCTGACTGTCATGATGTACTGTGATATAGTGCGACTTATCCTCCACTGCCATACGCGTTACGAACGTTGTAGAGGACAAGATTGGCCCCGAAAGACACGACGCCCACTGACAGTAGCTATGAACGAAGTAGCATTTATAAACCGTCAGGGAGGATATATTTGATGTACTCATGAGTAGAGGATTTTGATATATATATATATATATATATATATATATATATATATATATATATATATATCTATATATATATATATATATATATATACATATATATATATATATATATATATATATATATTTGCCCCATGCTGAGGCTGATGTTGCATTCATGATGCTTCTTCACCGCAGTTGGGCTAGACCACGTTACCTATGACTATACACCATTAACCTAATCATGTCGACTTCGTTTACTTTGAATTGCTCAGTACTCTCTCGATCTCTCTGCCGCACGCACATACTACTGCGGTCTCCTTCGTATGCCTAGTCGTGACATACACTTGGTCCAGCGCAGTGTTATGTCTGAGGTGCTCTCAATGGCCGAGAATGATGCAAAATTACTACGACGCTCAAACACAGTGTTCCTTGCATCCTGATGGATAGATGGTGCGAATCAAATTTATGCCAACATGCGTGGACCCACAAAGATACCAGTAGTGAGCCCGCCGGAAAGGAGGTAACGTTTGAGATTGCCAGTAATTCTTCGTTTATTGCGCACTTACTATTCGACATGCAAATGCTCGTAACGTGGAAACTTTGGCTGTTATTCTTACCTACCAATGGAAGTGTTACACGTTCACCTTATTAGGGTTCTTGAGGATAAACGTTCTCCCATTGGGATAGTGATGTATGATGCACAACTGTGAGCCCACCTGAGTCCAGTGCACTGGTGCGAACCTTCTACAGTTGTTAACGTTCAGAGTGACTACAACCTTAATACCCAGACGTATGAATACAGGTTACCATGCACTCTAAAAGTTTTCCTTCCTAGGTGTCAGTATCCCCACACAGTGACTGGAGCTCAAATACATGGGAACAAGTTCGTTCTTCTCGAACGACAGTGCTTTGCAATCTCAAGCACCAGGGCCACACGCAGACCTAGTGTCCGGCCAGAGTACAAATGGTATTGGGAGTGACCTCGAATAGTCATCAAGCGTCCACGTGAGTGTTGCTCATTTGCAATGTCCGCAACACATAGGCGCTCCTCTATATGCCCAGTTGAAAAGCCGCAAACGTGTGTGGGTGTGTGTATGAGTGTGCGTGACAGATTCAAAGCCACACTAATAAATCCCTTGGATTGGTCGCCCATCCTCAAGCATACCCATCTTAAAGGCTGGAGGTAATGGTGACGGTCGTTAGCGTACATGGGTCGCGTTAACTCCTGGGTACCAAGCGGTTGCTGCTCATAATATTCCACACTCTTTCGTACATTGGATTGAACGATTGGGTGTAGTGATCAATAATTATCCCTGGAATTCATGTACTCTACAACCCTTCCTCACTTTGGAATGCAGTTTGGAAAATCGGTGTTCAAGACCCAACAACTTTTGTTGCAAGTGTCCACAGGTTGGCTCGTCCGTGTAAGCTGAATAATCCCGGCAAGTCACTGACTAGCGATTAACATGCTGATGTTGATGCTATATGTTCTGTTTCATATATTAGTCACAATAATGAGTGTAGCTGTATTTCCAGCTGAACATCGCTCATACTGAAGTTAGGATAAGTCAGCTATTATCGAGATAAGGTGCGGAAGAGCAAACGTTCCTTCTACAGTTTAAATTAGAAATGACCAAACATCTAGATTGGTTTAAAAGTAGCTTAGTCCACATATGGTGTTACGGTAGTGTTTAAATAAATATTTAACTGGAAGATAAATTCAGCACAGCAACAATTGATTTGTTGCAAAGAATTGCTGCAACACAGATGTATGCTGACATTTTGTTAGTAAATTGTAAGTGGTAAAATTATGATGAGAAATCCAGTTCGCATGGGAATATCATACGTTCAGTTAACCACCTTATCTGCGCCATTTGCCGAGGCTCTTGATACCCATTATTTGTCTACCCTCACATGATTAACTATGCAACGCTCACTGTTTTCATTGCAAATCACACCATGGGTATGGAGATTTACTGGTTCATTGCTTTCTCAGCCATGTCTAAGTGGTACCATTCCAAATCCCGTTGTGAAGATATCATCATGCCCAGGTGTGCCACGACAGACTCATTTGAGATATTAGATAATTAAATGTTGTGCAAGGTACGTCTTGTAAGTTTGCTAAACCAGTTTGCACTCTTTCAAAAGTCGATGATTAAACAGGGAGCAGCGAACTATTCCACATGTGCATTTAGTACATTTAGTTGTGCATCATTCAACTTGGTAACCATACTCACAGCATTTGCTTCCGTATTTCCATATCTGTCTCAATTTATTGTTGATACCTACACTTCTGACTAAACTTAAGGCTGTCGTTTCGGTTCGCATCCAAACGCTAACTAACCACTGACAGTCGTATTGGTTACTTATAAATCTACGTGCAATTTTCTAAAACTAGAGCAATATGGCTGTTCTTCATTCATTCAATCCAAACTCATGCACGTACGTTGTGCTATGGTTCATAACGGTTAGTATTTCTTCATCCAGTTTGTGGTAGTCCATGCACAAGTGTGAACAAATTCCCGTTCGCAACATTGCAGGTACTGTCACTCGAACCAAGGACCTATGGTGTGTCAACTGATAACTCCCGCTGAATGACTAAGTGGAAGGCATTTAGAAACACTTATAAGCACCCCACTTCAGCCTGACAGACATGTCATTTTCACTCGCGTAACACCATTGTCTGCTGGCTCGATGTCTAAATGGGACTCGGCTAAAGTACAAGTCCCGCTAACATCTGTTCGTGTTTCGATAAATTCCCACTTGACAGATGGATGATATTACATTTCTTCTCGTGTGATACCGTGACTTATTAGGGGTTGCAATATGAAGTCAATGTATCCCATCTCAAGTGTCTCTATACGCCCCATCGTACTACGGCCGCCTTCAGGTAAACGCACTGAGATTCAGAAAAGTCATCAAGGTTGATTCCCGGAACAGCGGCAATACGTTGTGATATCCGAATCGAGATGCATGGGCATAGGTAGTATTCTAGACACTGATAGATTGGTCAAGATATGCTAGCGGTCCGAACGAATGACCAAGGGGAAATAAATAGTAACACATGACAGACTGCCTGGTGGTTCTACCCCCTTGTTGATTCTCGCTCACCTCGGACAACAGAAGAGTTTATAGCGTTTTAAGCAACTTGTGGACATTTCTTACTTATCACGGATTTTTTGCTAACCAAATTACTTCATATGGTAATTTAGCGAAGAGTTATGCCACCGTATCTGTATGCATTATTGAGTTTATTTTATTCCAGCTTGTCGTTTAAAGTGAATGGCTGTTGTTTGATATCCCTGGTATGGTTGCGCTTGATGTGCATGTTGACAAGGTGCCTACCTGTCTATTACCCGCTACCTCGTCCATACTGGCTCCAGGAGACAGTTGGTCGTCGCTGGAGGGGAGGGAGTGCACCGTCCTCGTGACGGTGTTAAAGAGTGGTTCCATCCTGGGTGGAACGGGCTACGGTCCAGTCACCGCCTCGTGTACGTCTGGTGTGTATGATTTCCCAATTAGGTCGGAATGCTTCCGTTCTGCTTGTTGAAGGAGTGTGGGCCGGCTCCGTTAATGAAACGTGGCTCCCATCCGCATGCCTCCCAGTCTTATTCTTTCGGGTTTACACTGGATCTGGGGTGTGTGGGTGGAACTATGGGTGGTGGAGCGCAAGCCACCCATGGTCCCTCTGTAGGCGCAGGCGTCCTGTGACTGTCCCCATGGACGTCACAATGACATCCGAATCCGGATACGGACGCCGCTAAATCATATATATATATATATATATATATATATATATATATATATATATATATATATGGCTGGTGGTGCTCGGCCCGCTGCATTTCAGGTGTATACTATATCGAAGACTGGCTGAGGACCCGAGTCGTTCTCTTGTCAGGTGCGGGCACCGTGCCAGTATCCTAGTTCAACCCCAATATACGAATTACGCCAATAATGATAAATCCACGCTGCATCGGCCGTCACGCAATGGCCTTAGGAAAAGGGTCGCCTTATCTGCTGCATACAGCGGGGTGGATAAGCGAAAACATGCTACTGCTGGCGCCTCACTTCTTTCTTCTTCCCCTGCACATACTCTCCCCGTCCCCGTTTCATCTAACCCACAATTTCCTCCAATCCAGGTCATCATCACTCATACGGTTGACCCCCAAGGTAATCCTATGTCTCCGCGCAAAGCGTTCAACATTGGGTGCTGGAACGTACGCACTTTGCTCGACCGGGATGTGTCATTGGGCTTCTGCACAAAACATTCAACTTGAAAGAATCGATTAACACGATGTACAAAATAAAATCACGTCCATTGGTTGCTTAGGGCTTCATCATCTACTGTAATTCTAGAGTGAGTGGTCGTATGGCATTGGAACGTGTACAACGATCATTTACTAAGCATCTACAAGGCTATTCCACCACCCTTTCTTATATGGATCGTTGTATTGCTTTAAAACATGATCCACTGTGGCTGCGAAGAATGAAAATAAATCATTCCATCTTCGTTGATACAAGTACCCAAAGATACGCTCCTCACACCCAACAGTACAAGGAGCAGAATTGTTAATGTATCGCACTCGAAATAATAACAACGGCAATGTAACAGTAGGAAGATCACGATCACGATAACTTTTTCCTTAATCGATACTTTATACTTTGGAACAGACTTTCTTCTGAGACACGTGAAATCCGACACGCCATACATTCATTTCTAAACGTAGAAACAGCGATTGGCATACCGCGACCTACCATGAAAAATGAATTGCCGTACGAAATTGGTGCAAGATGGATTCAGCTCCGATACCCGGATACATTTTCTGTTGGTTGTTGAAAGACTTTGCTACCCTCCCCAAGTCCATCAGTAGATAAAAGCACTTTGCTAAAGAAAAAATATCCCGATTACTATGAAGTTTACGCTTATCAAAGAGGAAATATGTCCTAGAGTTCCTCTCTATCAAACGGCCTCACATTCGTTCTGCAATACTAATCATCTGCTACATTTTCCTGGAGCCCACCCCTTAGGCACGTGCTGCTTGCTGCCTTCGTCGTGCTCCGCGAAAACTATAGATATTATCGCCGCTTTTGACTGGATTCATCTAACGGCACTATCTGAAAACCTACCAGGATCATTCATGTTTACAAGCACTCTGAACGTTTACCACTTTCTAACAAATTCTCCTCTTACCGAACGCAGCTAAACTGTTGGAACGACAGTAAACTTGATTTACACTGCATAAAGTTTTCTTGTCTTTCCTGCAGGAAATATTCTGTGTACCTAAGGCATTTCTCAGGGTCATAAAATTCACTTCACATCACTCTTACCACTTGGAGCCATCTCAATTACTTACTCCGAAAACTCCTTTTAAAAACATGTACATTCTGTGAGTTTATGTCTCCTGTAATAATTAGTACACTCTGTATCGGACAAAAGCCAATCATCTTCTCGTTACTGTTCCTTCATCCCTTTGCCATTTGTTTATTTCTCTCCTACCACTGTTGGCCACGACTGGGCCGATCTCCCGAGGTGATGGATAAATGCTTCCAAAAAATGCAGTACACTCATGCAATGCGAGTTGTCACGAACTCATTGGCAAATGTTAAAAGTGCTAGACTCGTATCAGCTAAATGATAGCTTATGATGGCGACAGCTTAACATATTACAGAGACCCCTATATAAAGTCATACAAATTTATGAATAATATGTCATCATGATGATGACAAAATAGCAAATGACGACAGGCAACAAAGAAGAGTCAAAAATATCATTACCCACTTGCTTTGAGCCAAAACAACACATGGCCAGATGAGATGTGTAAGTGAAGCGTGGAAGCAGGTCTCCGGCAGACGGTTCCATAAAAGGTTATATTAGTTTACTTGAACTGATAACTATGACAACTTTTATTCCTACTCTCAACTACTCCACATTTTATTACTTTTGAATGATTGAGCACTTCAAACACATTATTGAGAAAATAAGAGATTTGAAAAATCCATCCACTGTCCAACTTTGTTGTGCCATTTGATCAGGCTGGTATTTTGTCTGCGTCTCGCATGTCGGACGACGTACTGCACTGGACCCGATGGAACTGACGCGCTACAACATCGATGTTGCGGTGCTCATTGAAACCCGGCTCACTGAGCAAGGCAAGTTGCATGAAGCTGGTGCCAGCTATACGTTCTACTGAGTAGGAAACGCCACCTCAGCACCACGTGAACATGGGGTCGGATTTGCAATATCCGAAGGCTTAGATGGTCAGCTGGTGGGCGAGCCCACTGGCATCAGCGCGCGACTGATGACTGTTCCCCTACGACTCGAAAGTCGTAAGCTTGCCACTTATAAGCACGCACGGTCCGACCATGTGTTAGCCTGATCAAACGAGTGATCAGTTATAGGCTCAGCTATCCACCGTGATACCGTCTGTGCCAAAGAGCAACCGACTATTTCTGCTGGGTGATTTCAAAGTGCGCGTTGGGCGTAATGCATCGGTGTGGACAGATGTTATCGGCCCGCATGGCATTAGTTCAGCGAATGTAAACGGTGACAGGCTGCTCTCATTGTGTGCCACTCAAGACCTGAAGATCACGAACACTCTGTTTGCACAGAGCACGAGTGATGTAGCAACTTGGACGCACCCACGGAGTGGTCACGCT
>CALYDF020003445.1:0-12509 GCA_944474145.2 Dicrocoelium dendriticum
ACAGCGGAGATTGCTGTAGTAAGAATGTGGGCATTAATACATTTGGAACAGCCATCAAGTTCAACTGACAATCGGACGGGCCGAAAACGTCTACCTGAATCAGCTTATACGGTGGTTCTGGCCACTTCTATTTTGTGTTGCCACATGTGGCGCAACGTTTAGTTTTTATGAAAAAGCAAGCATCCCCTAAAATTCAACACAAAATCCCTGTTTAAATTAACAATGTATTTACACCAGTTATGATGAAATGCTTTACATATCCTGTCGGGTGTTTTTTCAAGTTTATCAAAAAATAAAATGCAGTGAATTATTTACGGGTAAAAGTGAGACTTCTTGTTCGTTTCGCTGTAATCCTGCGCTCCGTGTAAATTCACAACACAAACATGACAGCAAATAAATCCAACGTATATCCCTTAAGGGGGATGGAGGTGTAATACTAAATAACAAAACGTAGGTGCTTAAGGGCGTCATCCAAACACCTTTTAAATATGGATATGGATGGTGCACCAATGACCGATTCTGGAACAGCATTTTGTGGGTGACACACGCGGACGGAAAAGAAATTCCTACGGCAATCCCTGCGGCCATCCCCGCGGCTGCATTATTCTGCCAGTTTTAGTGAGTGAATTCTCAAGCTTGATATTACTGCTGAGTTGCAGTAAAGAGCGTCAGACGTGATGTGAGTCATGTCGAATTAAGTGCACAATTAGCAAGCAGCACTCAAGCGGCGGTAAATTCCGCTGAATAACCCCAATTCTTACTATATCTCCTCGTATTTAAGGTGGTGCATTCCATAAAGCTACTTAGATGCACAACATTATGGTTAATCCAATGCACTAAGGTCGTGTTCCAGCCATTGGCGTCACGCTTGAATTGCATATTCTAAAGGAGGACGAAAATACGCACTAAGCATCTGCCAGAAAGTAGAGAGATTTATTTACCGAATGCCCATCGTAAAAGGCTCACATGAGGGTTAGCAGTTTTGGAGGTTTTTGTGGATGACATAGAACAGCCCAGACCACCTGAACCAGTAAGCTCAAATCCCGTTCGGTGGATGCTCGCTGCAACACATGCGATCGCATCTAGTTACAGTGTTTGCTCTGGTGCCATATGGAGCGCACCTTGCATTTATTCACATTGAATTTAGGTGAAGTATGGATGGACCACTGATATACCTTGTCTAAATGGTCCTGAAGCAGTCGCAGAAAGTATTCCCCAGTAACTTGCCAAAAATCATAACCTCATCGGCAAACAACAGGAGATAATTAAAACTGCCAGTGTGAGGTCAATGAAAAATACCAAAAACAATGTAGCACCTAGCAACAAGTACTGAGGCGCAGCAAATTCAAATTGTATAGGATGAAAGAGTAAGATAGAAATCTGACTACAAATTGCAGCTGAAGGAGAAAGCAGGTGATGCAGCTCAGAAACGTGTAACGGACCCATGCGCTTCAATGCGTTGCTCACATCGCGTTTGTTCACTCGCGCACTCCATGTTTCTACAACACGCACTAGCTTGTACCGACCTGGACCGCCTTTCGTGTCAGAATGCGAAAAATGAATACTCATTTTCGTCAACAGTCACTGTGGATCGCGCCGATATGCCTTAACTTGCATTGACCCCGTTTCCTTTTAGTACACCGTTGCTGACCTAATGCACTAACACATTATTACACCTACCCGTGCCACGCATTCGGTCACCGCCCAGATGACAATATGCAAGCGAACTAATCCGGGCTGTGTCCCATACATGCGTACACGTTGCTACCTCAGTGCATCCGCGCCATATTAATTGGAGGTGCGCAGTTCACTCTCATTGGACTGAATTTTGTTTACACTCAGACAAACCAGTATTGGTCCCAGAGAATTTTGATAACCAGGCAGCTGAAATCTTAACCTTTTTTCCCAATTTCACTTGGAATGTTTAGACGGTCGTATGCGGTTAAGCATCTTGGTTAAATCACGTCATAATCCACTCCAGCGTCAGCTAAATTTGTCCAGCTTCTTCCTGATATTTGAACCTTCGTTGTGCACGATCTGTTTTGACGGAAGCCGTGTTTCTAACAATTTTCCATGTTAAACTGTTCAATTTGGCCTTCCAGCTCATTGGCTATGATTGGTCCTATTACGTTGGACTGCATATGGTGAGAGGAAACTGCTCCGTAGTTTGAAGCCTTACTTATGCTTCCAACCTTGTGAATTCATGCTGTTACTCCCAGCTTCCACATTGCAGGCAATTGGTTCTATTCTAAGAAGCGCTAGACATCATCTGCGAAAGCAGGATATTTTGGGGAACCAACTTTCGCCGTCTTGTTGATTAGCTCAATGATCATGCACAGTTTTAGCACCGAGTTCTGTGGGACATCACATTCCACCTCTCCGGGGGTAGATAGTCAGACCATAACACGCAATGCCACTTTCTGTTGTTGAAGAAAGCTGCCAATTTAACAGAATCTATGATGCCTAGCTCCGTAGACGGAAGTGGGATGCAGGGATCCAGGCTATCGAAAGCTTTGGAGAAGTCCAGATATATGTCACCAACTCCGACCCCATCATCAACCACGACAGTCCAAATACATCCATCCATCAGCAGGTTTCGTTTTTACGACCGGTGTTCACGGAAGGTTTGATGTTCCAGGGCGAAGATGATGCACTTTCCAGGTATTTCATTACAGTCTCAGGTATGGCTACTTCCGTTAGCTTAAATGGCACGCAAAATAGTGTCACCGGGCGATGGTTTTAGCAACTGAACGGGTACTGCCTTTAAAAATTGGGCTTCTAATGCAAGGTTTCCACATAGAGAAAACATGCTCTTCATTAAATAAACTTGAGGAGCTGTGACTGTGTTACAAATAGCTTACTGGTCACAACCATCGATGTTTTTGGGCAGAAGTTGTCTGGTTCCGGAGGGTTGTGGTAGCGCAGCGACAGTGACACTCTATAACACTCTAGAACATTGCATGTGTAAAGGATAGGGTCAATAATTTTTATGACGTTATGGAACAAGTAGAGGCTGCAAGCTGAAAAGTCGGGGGGTATTCCAGCCCCAGTGCATACGTCGATTCTTCGGCGATTTCAAATCAAACGCCTTTCGGTAAAAGTGGAGATATACCTTGCTTTAATTTACAAGACTGTTGGCATGCTTATGCAGAATTTGGTTGCTGGCCGGAAAGAATTTAGCAAGGTACATTTTATACGTTACTTAGAATTCAAGGGAAAGCAAAGCCTGCCCCAATAATATAGTCACTCTAATCTGTTAATTAGTGGCCAAAAATCATTATTTCCGGTGTGAGGTAGAGCGCACTAAATTGCCAACTGTCCAATGGTAGTTGTTGGTCTATATCAAAATGTCACACCCACACATGGGTGTAAAATGACCGTATGCATGCATGTGGGTACATCTGTACTTCTCAGTGTCATCCATCGTGAAAACGCTGGATCATGTGTGGATGGTTTAGCTGGAGTCAACCAACGGCACGCCACAAGGCAAGTTCACCGAACGAATTATACGCTGTGTAGGGCTGGTTAGAAAGGAGACAGGTGTGCGAAATGGAAACAGCAGTGCCTCCTAACTCGGCTACTGCGGTAAAAGTGTGGTAGCCCATTGACAGGCCTAACCGGCCTGAGCAAGGAGTGCGCAATAGGTGCTTAGTGTTATCCCAGCTAGTGGCAAAAGGGTTATTGCCAACCTTCTTGTAGACTGAAAATTATCTTCAAACAACCTACCTTTAGCAAAATGAACATTCCTTACAAGTAGGCTTTGCTAAAGTGAAGCGTAACATGTTAAGAAAAGCGTTTTGAAAAGCCATTTTGCCTAAAAGTAACTCGCTGCTGCAATGCATAATCTACCATCGCAGTATTGATCGCCGTTGAAAGAAACAAGTGTGGTTACGCTGCCCAACTTTTACGCGGGACCACATGTGTTCATTTCAACATATTCACTGATGAGGCAATATGCTATTAGCAGGAAATGAGAAGCTGCATTGCTAGACAACATATAATCCTCGCGCATACTAAGAATCACATATTGCACAAAGCGCAATACTCATCGACGTGAAAAAATGAATGGCACATAGTTGGAAAACTGCACACGCGTGCGGGTTCCCACACATAGTGTGCACCGCAAGCCCGTTATCCCTGTGATAACTTTTATGACACCTTTGGCTCAACTCTGGTGACCAGGTAGGGCAGTCGTTTGGACATATGCGACAGATCCACCGGTGACCGAATATCTTCTTAAGTTAATACTGCACGGTTTGTGCATAATGGTCAGGTGCGATACATTGAACCTATTAAGGCTGAAGCAAAGTGCCAACGTAACAAACGATATTCGGTGGGAAAACCACATCTCTACCTTGCAACTCCCACGTAATTTGTCAGCGACAGTTTGCTTAACAAACTATGTGGCATTACTCGCCTTATTTCTTCCACTAAACTATCTTGGTATGCAGGGCCTGACGATTTGCCGCCCAATTCGAACAAAACGCCGGCCTTGATATCCATATACTATTTCTGAATACTTTTTCAGTTTATGTATTCTGCCAAAAAAATGGAAGGGTGCCTTCCTTACCACCCCCATACACATCATGCTCTGTGCACGAAACGAAAGACTACCGTCCAATAAGCCACACTTCCATTTAATTTAAGATGAAAATACATTGCGTAAATTCTAAAGCTGTTGACGTCTGTTGATACGAAATCTTATCAGCTCCTCGCAGCACGGCTTCCTAGGCCCAATTTCTTGCTTAACATGCTAGAATGACCTTCTTAATCTTCTGATTACTTGGTTTGATTACTTTTTTGATTGCGGTTCATCAGCTATAGTCTTCTACCTTGAACCGAGAAAGCATTTGATTGAAGCACTCCTGCTTATCTGTCGTCCAAATTAACTGCACATGGCATCATCAACCCACTGCTGTCGTGGTTCTAGTCTTACCTCACAAGCAACAACCCGGTTGTCCAGATTTGGAATGAAACCTGCTTACTCAGGACAGTCAGCGTGATAAAAGGCGATGTAATATGCTTTTATTATTCCTACTATATTTGCATAAAGATTTTGGCAACTTTGTCTTTGGCAAACCTTTTTTAATTGCCGTTGATATAAAGCTAGTTTCCACGTTTGATATCTTAATTGCCAACAACGTGAGCTAAACACTTCTAATTCATGAAGCTCTAAATGGAAGAGGGCGTTCTGTTTTTGTAGATGTCATGTGGTAAGCTATAGGTGTGAAATTTCACCAGGTTTTCTTACAATCAACAGCAAAACACTGCCTCCGTGCTAAACCATCCTTGACCTAGGATACATTACTCGGAGTATCGGGCTTCTGTCGAAAAGATTCACTCTAAAATGATCACTTATGGCCTTGTTCAAAACAAAAACACGGCTGTTACTAGAGTATGGCTCCATAGTCCATTGCAATTTCACTGTGTGATCGTATAGCATTAGAGCGACTGCAATCATGATTTACAAAACGTCTCACTGGTTACTCCACTACATTATTATATATGGAATGATGCACTCCCTTACAGCTTGCTCTAGTATGGTTATGCCTGATGAAAACAAAACTTTTCGTCACCTTTGCTACTCTAATCAAATACACATCCATCAAATCCGGCACTGAAACGAAAAGCACTGGCAATATATCGCACCGGGAACAACAATAAAAATAATAGTAAAAATAGCAAAGACTGGACAGTTGGACAACAATTTCCCTTTACTATACTCCGTATTATGGAACAGCATTTCTAGTGAGATAAGTGAGCTCCAGTCCAGGATAAAATTTCGTAAGGCAGAACTTTCATTTTTAGCGTTGAAGCAGCTATTATTATGCTGAGACCAAATATGACAAGTGAATGTCTTTATACTACTGGAACAAGATGGATTTGATGCAATTGCACTGTTTCCTATTTCTCACACGAATCCATTGAGTCAACCTAAAGGCAACAGGATCATAAAGATAATTTTAATTAACACGAAGTTTACGTGATACGTAGCATCTAGGTGTTTTATATTTCCTTTCCTTGAATTTGTTCTAGACTTCTACCTATCTATCATTCCTTACTGGTGATCATATACAAGAGACAAGCTGCAGTTTTACTACTATTCAAAGTTCACTTTGATTATAATTTCTGATTTTTAAATCAGCATTACCTAATTGAATCACCAGAAATTCAATCAGGAGCCTCAATGATTATAAAATACTCCGAACGCATTGCTGAAAGTAATCTTTATTTTCTTTGTTTTCCCGATTTCATTGATTGTACGTCACAAAGAACTGCCAGATCACCGAATTCTCGAAAACCTTATAACATTTACTCATTACATGCTTCATCTTATTCCATTATGTCACTTTTCTTTCCAGTTTTGGTCACGACTGGGCCAATTCCCTGTGGTAATGGATTGAGTTTACCAAATTAAGTACTTTACCCACGCAAGGCGAATTGACACAAACGCACTGACGAGATGAAAGGAGGCGGGACTAAAAACGAGTCTAAATCTTGAAGGCGTGATACAATTAACAACGTCCATAACAAAACAATCTTTACGATGTTAGCCTATGGTTTATAGCAGCGGCCAAAACCCAGCCAACATACTTAGGACTTCTTACCGTAATTCCACATCAGAAAATGGCCAGATGGGGAGTGAAATTGTGGATGAAAACAATCGAGGTATGACATCGCACGGAGGCAATCCTTCAGGAGATGATTCCGAGGATGGCCGTAATGCTTCACTTAAACTGCTGTTTATATCTTCATATTCGACATAGCCTTAATTTAGCTTGTATTCAGTCTGCTTTGTCAGCACCAGAACACCGGAGTATATCCTGGATGTTGCATTTCGCCACTGACAAATGTAATGCATTTTACTCCGACTGTGGCACTCCACCGAACATTCTTACCTTAAACAACATTCATATTCCTGTGCTTGGAATAGTCCGGGACCTTGGGGTTAAGTATTCCACCTCATTTATTAGTTTAAAGCAAGTAATATATTTGCAGGTTTCATTCAGAAGAACCATCGCCAACATAAACCAAACTCTTATCCTGATGGATTTATGACTTAAATTCTTTAAAATGTGTGTTACGCTGATGCTTGAATACTGTGCAATTTGTGCACGAAAATCTGATAAAATTTTACAGCATAGCACCGGAAGACATGCAACCATCATTCACAAAGTGCTGCTTGAATGTGCATAGCATTATAACTTACATTGAGCGTGACGACGCTCTAAAACTGCAGATGCTATGGCTGCGTAGACTCAAACTTAATCTGTACCTTCTCCACCGCTTATTATTGGGCTTATGCATTACAGCTTAGCGAAAATTCAAGGTTCAGGCTCTCAAGTGTTGTGAAACAAGAAACAGTTGGCGCATACTGCAGATTCCAAAGTCTCGTACTATGACCCACGCAAATTTTTCTCAATAATATTTGCGTTGATTTGGAATAAACCTCCATCAAAAATCAGATAATGCTCTATGTATCTGCAATGTAAACATGTGATCAATGTTTACTTGACATTTTACAGTATCTGTTCAATAAGTTGCCAAAGGATAACCCTGGATTATTTGTATGTGAAATTTCTTGGTTTCACTTAAAAGTTACAATATACTCAACTCATCTCAATATTATATTTTTAACTTCACATGGATATACTTCTTATTACGTAGCTAAACTCAATTTTATTTCTATAACTCATGCGCTCTTATCTAATCAATACCATTTTCTTCGCGTTTGGTGCATTGTTTCGGAGATAACCTTCGTCTTTCCAGCTGAAATCTCCGCACGACCGTCGTTGTTCGCAATAATTTTTCATATTTTGCTTGGCTTAATATCAAAATCTTGTAAACATTCTTCTGATTCTGATTGTCTGCATCTTATATTCTTCTTTATTTCAATGTTGGACGCCAGTGGGCTGATCTCTTGAGGTGACGGGTAACAGGTTCCTAGATAAAATAAAGGTATATCCATGCAAACATACTGCCAATGATTCGCTTGCAAATAATAAAAAGTGCCCTACTTGAATGATCCGAATGACTAATTGGGCTGAGGCTTCATGCCCTGCTTGTATTGAAGCGCTGAGGATGCGCAGAAATCGTTCATCAGTTTTGACGATACCAAGCCTTCCGTGCCTGATGGGCTTCATCCGGCGTTCCGCAAATGGCTATCGGTCATCATCTCGCCTGTGGTAACTGAGCAATTCAATAGGCCGCCGTCCGCCGGTTCATTGCCGAGCGACTGGAAATGCTCAATTGTGAAACCGATCCCGAAATGCGGAGATCCGAGAAAAGTGGGCAAGTACCAGTGATATGCCTGACCTCTGTTTCGGCTAACACTCGAGAAGATCCTGAAGCATGGTCTTCTGCAGCATCTCGAGTCGTAAAGCATCTTGACACCTGCGCAGCAAAGTTTCATGAAAGATCAGTCATGCATCACAAACCTGCTGCTCTCTAGGCACGATTGGTTGCAGGCGCTAAACCAAGGGAAGTCCGTTGGTGTCATTTATCTCGACTTCAATAACGAATTTGGCAAGGTGAACCATGAGATCCTACTTCGGAAGCTGAGCATGTGCGTTGTTAGTGGCCTACTTCACCAATGGGTCAGAGACTTCCTCATTGATAGGACGAGGAGTTGCAGATGGACAACCATTTGACCGAGTGGTATCCCTCAACCAGGGGCGTTCCGCAGGGCACAGTCCTTGTGCCCATTTTGTTTCTCATCCACATCAACCATTTGCATCAGCTTCTCAGTTCAACTTGCACCTTGTTAGCAGAGGAAATTAAAGCATGAAGGGTAATTTAGGCGCCTGATGACTGTCATCTGCTTCAGCGTGATATGGATCGCCTCTCCATGTGGTCAGCAAAGTTCAACCTTCCGAACAACACAAGAAATTCGGTATTCATGAAAATAGACAAGGGTGATAATGGTTGATTCTAAAACCTGGCTGGCCAACAGTTACACCATCGCCAACCGTGAAAAAAACAAACGGACTCTCACGCTGCGATTTGAAATCCGTTGAGAACGCGAACGGGCGTGACAAAAATTGACTGCGGATGCTCTGGGCGCTCAAATGCAGCTTCTGCATTTGGCCCTTTGTGGTTGCCACACGCTTCTGCTCTTCTAACATTAGACCAATCCTAAAGTACAGCTCACCCGCCTATTGTGCACTCACCCGGGGCGACGTGCCATGAATTGTGCGGGTACAGTCGTTGGCCACAATGTTCATTCCCGGTTTGCAAAGCGTGAGTGTGAAGACCGGTGCGAAAGACTAGCGTTGCACACTCAGTCTTATCGTCGAATGCAGGTTGACCTTATCAAAACCACCGAATATAACACCTGGGTGATTATCCCATGTAGAGGCCGGTGCTTTATCTGCGCACATCATGCAGCACATCATGCTGCTTCGAGCGGAGGGTAATGAATAGTTGGAACAACCTGCCAGCCGAAATAGTCGAAGCAAGGTCGGTGTCGTAGTTTAAGTAACACCTGCACTCGCACTTTTCCGATGAATTTTCGAGGATAAGCATCATCATTTTGGTTCGTTCTCCGAGCTGCGTAATGGAATGACAAACGTTTCACCATTTCCCTCAGTGGCATCTTCAGTGCACTGCTCCCTAGAGGAAAATCTCACGGAAAGTGTCGTCGAGACGTAGAGTTTGAAATTTGCCTCGTCGATCTGTGAAACCGTGACCTCTGTCTGTTCGATATTTGGCAGTCTATTTTCGCGCTTTCTCAGCTGTAGGTAAACGGGATCGAGGTCAATGCAGAGGTTCAGGGAATTCTCCGTAGAGAACCATGCCTCGAGGAATTCCCTTCCTTTTCTTGTCCCTCCGTGCGCCAGAATGTCTGTTTTCTCCCAGTTAATGTTGTGTCCTTCCTCATCGAGGTGTGCTGAGATCTGTGACGATACATGATGGTATGGACACACACGCTTGTGCTCTTTTATTCTTGTGGATAGTTTTCTCCTCGTTTAACCTACATAGTCTTTGTCACAGTTCTCGCATTGTATCCTGTATACCACATTTTGATGTTCGTGTGCCTCCAGTCTTTCTTTAGGTCTAGATAATATTCCTTTCAAAGTCGCAGTTGGTATGTGAGTTATCATCAGGTTGTGCGGTTTGAGAAGTCTGGCTGTCTTTTCGTATACGTTTTTGATATACGGCAAGGCGATGTGTTACCTCGTTGTTGGTGCAGGTGCATGGCCTTGTCGTATTGGTACATGTCTCGCCAGCTTAACTAAGAGTAGCGTGCGTCTAAGCAATCAGGCTCACGCGTCCAAAAGGTACTCTGCTATTCAAGCACTCATCCCAACCATTCTTGGTGTGATCATTATCATGAAGCCGCACACGCAAACACCCACGCTCAAACACACACAGCCACACGTCACTTTACGTGCATACTAAGGGGAAAGTGATTGACTGCCACTGATCACTTTGAGCTAACGCGACATTTTATCCCACTTACGTCTTAGACGCACCCCATTTGCACCTGCCTTGCGACGACCAAGATCGTATCCAAGTATCTCTAAATGCTCTCACATACAGTACGACTATTCACTTCTTTGCGCATCTCATTCATTAACAATTTGAGATTCTACTCTACCACATGTAACTGACGAAGTGATGGTGTGTGAAAAGCAAGTCAATTTCCGCTCACTACCCGGGGATCATGCCTGATGTACACTCCTCTCCGTAAGCACTTGTCCCCTTCCCTAGTGCTTCATGCTCAGCTTCATGCAAACAGAACATGAATGTCTACCCAGCAAGTTTGGGGTTGAAAATGTTGCGAACTTTAAGGATACGAATTCCTCCGCAAATCTCGTCCTTTATTTGCCAACTTTTAAGATGACAGATAACTACGTTGAGGACGCTCATCGGATCTTATGTGGATCTTTGTCACGCAGGTTGAGCCATTATGCTTATTTCGCCTGCTATGGATACTACAGGTAACACGTCCTTTTGAAAGATATTCGCTAGTCATGTTGCTGGTGTGTTAGCGTGGAGGTAACGAACTTATCTCGTAAACTTGTGGCGCGGTTTCGAATCCGCGTGGGGTAGACTTCCACATGGTATACTCAGCTCGCGAGTGACCAGTGGTTATCGCACGGCAGCGAAACCTCGCTATGACGTAGGCTGACATATCACATTTTCCTTAAGACTAAACTTGATATTGTTGGCGTGCTAATTAACAGTTAATAATCCTATTTCAATAACCCATGAAGTGCGGAGAAACGTTTATTTAGATAATTAAGAAACAACGCATTATGCATTACCACTTCCGATGCTACAACTGTTTTCCTTTGCATAGTGTGGGGATCATTTCGTCGCCAACGACCTTCTTAGCTATGGTGAAACCACTAAATTTGAGTGCTCATCTTATGTTACACCGCCGGTGTGGTCCATAATTTGCCCGTTTCTTTTCGAGTTTCCCGTTTCTGCCATGTATCCCTGAGCAGTAGTGTCTCCATCCAGTGCATCACACTCTGTCCTACTTCATTTATAACCACATTTCATATGCGGTGTTGTCATCGCTACAACAAACGCATTGGCCTATTCGCAGTGGTCTCGAAATTTCATCCAATGACTAATTGGCGTAACTGTCCATCTGATGCGAATAACATTTTCAATAAATCCCGTGTCTTCTAATGTGTTGTCTTTTTGCGAACCTGCAGGTTGACATTAGTTACCAACAAATATACATCTGCTTCTCATATTTCTTATTCCTTGTGTACAAAATGCGTTTTGCTTGTTTGCACCGCTATTGTGTGCACTCTGAATTATTACACTGGATTTCCTTATTAACTGTTTGCGCCTGGCCACAAAGCACAAACATTCATAGCTCGAATGGAGCTGCTGGCTTCAAATGGTGATCACTCATTTTTCCATAGCTCCTATTTTGTTGTTTCTGATTACGGTTTCATTTGTGATTCGGATGAAAAATTTGCCGAATGATGGGTTAAGAACTTACTCCGCAAAGATTCGCACACAGCAGTCAAGGTGTATTATACTATGAAACTTCTCCTGAGTAGTCAAATAAGATTGTTGTTGATGTTGGATGCGAACTGAACCACCTCAATGCTGTGTAGACCGGAGGGAGAAGATTAGTGGAACGGATGGAACATTGCCTGCCGACGCCACGTAGAAAGTCATCTATATATCTAGGATGTCTTAATTAAAGGATAGCGATTGAAACGTAACATTCTATTCCAACCGTTTACTAATGAGCTGTCCCCACAGTCCAATCCGAAAGCGGCTTGTCAAGCACAGATTGCGGCATATTTCCACTCCTCATGTAAGCAGGATATTGCGACGGTAACGCCGAAGTCAAGGGAGTCACATGACCTATTGTAATAAAGTGACAATGAAAGACCCAATTCACTTCACTTCAGCCGAAGCACCATGGTAAGGAACTGAAGTAGGGTTGATCCAGTTGTCAAAAATACAGCGAGAATAAAAAATTGAGACAAGGTCGTGGGGTTGGATGAAATGGCAAGGTAAATAAAACAGAAGTC
>CALYDF020003446.1:0-27500 GCA_944474145.2 Dicrocoelium dendriticum
AACGGCCAGAAGCTAAGTCAGCTTTTTCTCGGTGCGCTTAAGGCTATCGCAAGCGGCGCTTAATCTGGGGACATGACTTTACTTACGTTGCTCTCGAGTTCCGAATCAAATGTTTGGCCATAAGACAAAGACTCGCGTGAGCAATGCTTTTCATTTCTGTTAAATTCCCAGGATGTGCCCAGATGAAATTGCTGAAGGACTCTTTGGCGAATTCTTTGGTATGACAATTCTCTCGGCCAAAAGTAACACGCCCATTTACGATCGAAAGTTCGTCCTTTCTCCGAGATAGGGAATTGTGAGCTCTCCGGATAGAGTATCACTTGCCACTGCGTAGTGTGAATATTTGATTACCTGGCGCAAGAGAGGGCATCATCGCATCAGTTGCGTCGAGGTCACGTACCACTGCTCCGAACGTTCACCGGGAAGCTTCACCTAATATATTCTCACTCCATTCAAGACCTGGTGGACCTGCTGCATTCAAGGTGGAGATTGCTGGCATATTTTATAGCATTCTTCCTGCTGCATGCTGTTGTAGCTCCTATTAACCGGGTGAATGTGCGTCTGCATTGGACCTATTGTCCCTTTGGTAGCCGTTGTACTTTCACCGCATCAAAAATCTAAGGCGAGTATGGCCGTGCCCAAACGCATGCAGTACTGGTTCGCGGTATAAAACGGGTCATACCGGACTTTTTGGATCCAAAGTATGGCTAGGTATTGTTGGTTTATGGTCGGTGAAGCATGGGTAACCCTTACCTGCCATTACAACATTTTGTACCCCCCCGCAAATTTCTCATTATATTGCAAAAGACTATCTGCCTAAATCGCCACTCATTTCTCTATCTGCCCGTATTATCTTTTCGAGCTGCGCGACAGTGATCGTGACCGTGGCGTCACGTACCAGTGATCTTGCGTGTGCGTTCGCTGTTTCCGACCCGTCAGCAAACTTATGAGAGATAACTGCACCCACGCCATACTTCGAAGCGTCTGCCGCCACCACGATTCAAGATGAGGGTCGTACATGTGTTCGATCATAATGTCCGAACACTGCATTCTGCTTCACCTATCACTCATAGGACTATCATGTCTATCTTCTGACCAGTGCCAAGGATTGTCCTTGGTGAGTATCTCATTGTTGTGGTCCTCGCACGCTGTGCAGATGTGTCAGAACATTGACTGTAAATCACCGATACGAGGTCCCTAGAATGGACCTCACAGAGTAGGCACAAGCTTTGGTAAGTTTGCATCTTTTTTATAGCATCAATGTTTGACGGATCTGGACGTCTACCGTTCTTGTCAATTATGAAGCCAAGAAAATTAATGGAGTCCATGAAAAACGTGCACTTTTCTGGGCGAAGTCTAAATCCGTACTCTTGTATGCGATCAAGTACTAAGTGTAGCTTTCTGAAAAGGTCATCTGGGTTAGTTCCGACGACAATGATATCGTCCAAATATGCGGCAGCACCATCTACATCTGTTAGCATAGTATCCATGATTTGCTGAAAAATTGCTGGCGCGGACTTAACTCCGAATGGAAGTCGATGATGCTGATACAAACCTCGGTGCGTATTTATCGTCAGTAATTCTCTAGAAGCTTCATCAACTTCTATTTGTAAGTACGCATCCGATAGATCTAGCTTGGCAAAACACTGACTCCCATTTAGTTTCGAGAACAAATCATCTGGGACTGGCAGAGGATACTGATGCGTGTTTAACGCTTCATTCAGCCCAGTAGAAAAGTCGGCACATATTCGGATCTGGCCGTTCGGCTTCTTGACAACCACAATTGGAGCCGCCCAAGAAGAGTAGTTCACTGCATAGATAACCCCAAGTTTCTCCAAACGATCAAGTTCCTGGTCAACAATTGGGACTGCTGCGTAAGGTACTGGCCGCTTTGCACGGAAAACAGGAACAGCATCGGGTTTTAAGGACAATGAGGCTTGCAACTTCCTACACTAACCAAGTCCTTCACGGAAAACAGGTGCATATTTCTCTCGAATTTGTTCGATTGCCATTGCCTTGGGGACTTTTGGTTTGTGTAAGTGTACACTTGCACAGATTTGATTAATGGGAACATCTAAGAGGTTGAATCGCTCAATCCAGTCTAATCCAAGGAGGTTCAAATTCTTGTGTGTTGGGACGAAAATAGTTCCCCAAGCGGTGAAGTTGGCAAAGCGACACTCACATTCAATCTGACCGATCAAGTTTAGACTCGTACCTGATGCGCTCTTCGCTTTATGGTTAGTTGGTTTAATGTCAGGTGAACCGATAGCTTTGCATAAGTTTTCCGTAATGACTGTAATATCGGAAGCCGTATCAATCTGCAGACGCGCTACTCTTCCGTTGAAGGTAATAGTGACGAGCTTTCTTCCATCTTTAACATCGTCCGTATAGTTAGCGTTTACTCTTGTCGCGAACCTTCGGTAACCTGATTTTCGAGTATCACATGACGATCTAAATGATGTTTTGAATCTGCAGTGGGTCTCCTTGTGCCCCCGTCTAAAGCACCTTTGACAAACATGTTTGCTGAAAGGACACCATCTCACAAAATGCCATCCTCCGCATTGCCAGCAAGGTGATGGGGGTTTGGATTGTGGATATCTGCTAGGTTGAGCGGTCGGTGGGTTGTTTCCTGAAATTTGCTGGACAGATATATCTGCGGAATGTGCTCTCGAATCTTCCACCATAGCCGTATCGTGCTTTAAATTCATGATTCTTTGGGCTTCAGCAATGGCGTTTTGTAGTGTAACATCTGTGTCGCGTTCCAACATACCAAGTATTCTCGTTCGTATCTCGGCGTCTTTTGGGGACTGTAGACTGCATACTAGTATCAAACACTCGAACTGGTCTTCCGTGAGCGACTTCAGTTTTAATTTCTGGCATTCACGTTTGACTATCGCCGCGTGAGCAATAAGACTCTCATTGTCCTTTTTGCATAGCTTTAGACAATTGTATCGGTTATTGAAAAGAGACGACTGGTCTCCAAACAACGCTGTGAGTCGAGCAACTGTATCATCAAAGCTGAAATCATGCGCGTTGTTTGGCAAAATGTAGTTAATGTATCTGTCATGTTCAACCGTTCCGAGTTTTCGTAACAAAAGGCGAACTTTAGATGCATCATCGAGACCTGACAACTCTGCCCTGAAAACATCTTCGTAGCGCCTGAACCACGCATCGAATATTAATCCTGAGTCAGGATCGAATATGAACTCATTAACACTACTGATCATCGCATCCGCCGAAGGCTTCCCATTGTTCTGAACGACCGTAGGCTGCACAGATAACATTTGGGTGAGGGTTTCAATCATACGCAGCTGTGCTGTTTCAAATTGCTGCTATTGCTGCAACAAAATGATTTTCAGGTCTTCCGCTGAAATTGACATCTTGATCCACTACCTTCCGTCGCCAAAAATATATGTTATGGTTTCGGCTGAACTACCGATGACCTGCTGCTAGCGTGCACTCTGATCAGCCCGACTTCCCAAAGCAGGAGACCGGCGTACGGCTGGCACGTATATTTGCTTAACGTCCAACTAACGGTACAATCAATTTATGGCCAAATCAATAGCCCTCAGCGTAAAACGCTCTCATTGGTTGGTTCCGTCCCATTAACAGTCAATCTATATTCGAGGTCGTTAATTGCTATCTGCCTAAAAATTCCATCATTTTGTAGAACATATTCGCAGCTGCAACAGCTGATGCTACCGCAATGGTCGGAAGATATAGAGGAATCATTGCCATCTAAAAGTGTTCGCCTTTCGGCTCATCCAATTCACTGTGTGAGTTACTGAGAGCACGTAGTGGCTAAGAACGTGCGAGGGCGACTAGACGATCCACTGTCAACATTTGTCATAATAGTTAACAATATCAGTCTGCACCCTTTTCAACATCATCTTTCCCAGTGGTCGTGTGAGAAGAATTAAGATTTTCATGTTCCACTTTTGCATACAGAAGTTAAATGGCACTCCAATGGCAACTGTATTCGCTATTCTGTTGAACTTTGGGACACTATCATTGCATTTTCTGGAACTGATTATGAAAGAAAACTGTGTACAGCTAAACCAGATGTGTTTTATCTGACTGATGATTTAGAAAAACCACTTAATGAATAAAACTCATCAAGGCCAGTTGAGTAACCTCATTTCGAGCAAACATCCATTTATCGCATTTCGTAAAATGCTAGAAGTATTTGCTCAGAATATCGGATGTCGTGAATTTTCACAGTTCCCAATTGATTATGCCAGTCATATATAAGAACTCCGAAAAGGAATCGAAGACAGGTTTCATGACCACAATATCATGAAAATCCAAATTTAGATTTTGGATCCGTTTGATGTACAGCCTGTTGTGTATTCGGTCAGCATGGTTGACGGCTAGTCTATACAGATACATGCACACAACCTCAGACATACACGCACAAGTGCATATTTCTCTGCTTCCCTATTGGTTCAACCTGCTTTTTGCGACATCTTAATATGGTTGGCGGCATCCAGTTTCGGATTTGTCTGTCACTGTGGCCTCCCCAGCGACAGCCACAGGATGCCCGCTCCTACAGAGGGATCATGGGTGGCTTGCGCTGCACCACGTTCAAGCGTGCGTTGGATCGAGTCGAGCCAGTACTTGATGAAGTGCTCAGAGATATTAATGGATCTAAAAGAGATCGCCCGTATCGCACCTTGGCAAACCCACTTAGTGCACACGTTTCATGTCCTAGCTGTCCCTGCTGAAACGGTTGAACAACAGAATATGACTACGTTTAGTGAAATCGGATGCAGTAAACGCGAATTTATTGCGTACCAGCTTGTAGTGCACAGCTGTCAGCATGCTTGACGGCTAGTCTAAACAGACACGTGCACACAACCCCAGACACACACAAAGCGTCTAATTCTCTGCTTCCCTATTGGTTCATCCTTCTCCTTGCGACACCTTAATGTACTCACCCAGTTAGACATTGATCAGATTACAGCAGTTCGTTTATCAGAATGACCTTTTAACTTGCTCGTGCATTTGACCTTTCGTATACAACACTGGCGTCGCGGCTTACGAACCTACGCCATGGAATTACATCCTCCTACAGTTTACTGGTCTGATCCGACCTTACGTCCTACCGAAAGTGCATGGGCCCAGTGGAAAACCTCGTTTACCAACTATCTTGACCTACTACCTGCGGCTTCTAACTACACTGAAGGCCAGAAACTGAAGCTTCTCAGACACCTACTCGGTGATGAGGGACAACGTCAATTTGATGCTTTGGAGCTCCAGTCACAAGATACCTTAACGAAAGCACTAGAGGTGCTGGACAAGTCATGGGGACAGCGTACAAACCTCTTCATGGCTCGCCTCAAATTCGGCCGACTTACACAGGAACCATCGGAAACTCTAGACGGTTTCGTTGATCGCCTCATTCGCGGTGTACGACCCTGCGAGTATCCAACCATACCGAAAAATAGAATCGAGGGCGTAATGCTAGTGCAGCAGTTGATTAGTGGAATCACCAACAACCGAATTCGGGAATGTCTACTTTCCGAAGACGCTTCCAAATTGACTTGGGATAAGGCTGTGGAATTAGCTCGCCTCAAAACATGTACGGCCGAACAGTTGCGATGTTTCGCCACCCACGCAGACATACAGGAGGTTGCCAAGATCCATCGCTCGCCAACCGAATTCCAATCCCCACAGAAATGCTTCCGCTGCGGCAGCCTACAGCATAAAGCCAATTTTACCAAGTGCCCTGCCTTAGAAATGGATTGCAAAAAGTGCGGTAAGCGTGGACATTTTGCCTGTTGTTGTCGTTCAGTACGCATTTCTCAGTTGCATCCTACAGATTCCGTTTCTAGTCAGCAGTTACAGTCCTCTGAAAATGTATTTTCCATTGATAACACAGGTACTGTGTCTAACTATCGTTCCAATTGTCCAGAGCCTAAACTACCTATGCCTGACATTCGTACTGTTACAGTTATTGCACATGATAGAACAACACATGTTGACATGGAACTTGATTCAGCCTCTCCTATCACTATAGTACCGAGTAGTTTTTATGACATTCACCTACATGACATGCCTATACATCCTTCAGCCTATCGATTTGACAGTTATACAAAGGCCCCGGTAGAAATACGAGGATTGTGGTGATTGTGTTGCAACTTGGGGTCGTGAAATCATCAGTTGCTGTGTACGTTACCCGCGGAAATAACCGTCCCTTACTCGGACGCAACGCTATGGTTGCACTGGGAGTCACGCCGTCCCTATCTCGTATGCGTATCATGGCAATTAACCTATCAGGCCTACAGATACAGTACCCGAAATTATTTGAACAAACAATAGGGCGCGCTCCCTCCTCCGTTCACCGCATATGTCTGAAGCAGGATGCTAAACCGGTAGCTATTGCTCATCCACGTCCAATTCCTTTGGCCAGAAGAGAGGCTGTTTCGTCAGCATTACGGCAGATGATTGCAGATGATCTCATTGAACCCATTAACTGTTCTGAATGGGTCCACCCTATGGTTACAGTCCTCAAGAAGGATGGTACAGTAAGAATTTGCAATGACCTGCAGGCCCTAAATCGGCAAAGCGTGATAGAAAAGTTTGTGCTTCCAACCGCGGATGAACTAATAGTCAAACTAGCCGGTGCCTGATAATTTTCAAAATTGGACCTTAGGAAGGCTTTCTTTCGCATGCCTCTACTTAAGGAGTCAAGACCGCTGACCGCATTTCTCACTATGGACGGACTCTTTCAGTACATAGTCTTGCCAATGGGCCTGAGTTCAGCCCCAGCAGCTTGGCAAAAGTTTATGGTTCACTCATTTGCCAATTTACCTGGTCAAATAGTATACATGGACGACATCTGTGTATTCGGTAGGACTCCAGAAGAACATGATTCACGACTGCATGCTGTGTTACGTCGACTACACGATCTTAACCTCCGATTAAACCTCGAAAAGTGCAAAGTTATTGCTAGTGAGATCTAGTTCCTGGGGCACATTATAACAAACGACGGTATGAAGCCGAGTTTTGACAACGCACATGTAATCACCAAGGCTCCTTGCCCACAGAACTCCACTGAAATAAAGCATTTTCTAGGTATGTGTTCTTACAACCTACGTTACCTGCAAGATTTCAAGAATATTGTTGAGACACTGCGTGAACTGACAGAGGAGAAAAGTATATTTGTTTGGGGTCCACCCCAAAAAGGCATTTGATGAGATAAAACACCGCATTGCTTCCACATCAGATATGGCGATTTTCGACAAAACGTGCTCAACGATTTTCTCTACTGATGCATCAAACATTGGGTTGGGTGCCACACTATCCCAAATTCAAAATGGGCATGAAAGAGTTATTGCATGCGCTTCCAGAAAACTGTCGGCGACGGAGCTTCCTTACTCTGCTGGAGAAAAAGAAGCCCTTGTCTGTGTTTGGGCCTGTGAGAAAGGGAATTTGTTCTTGTTCGGAAGACCCTTCACTCTTCGTACAGACCACGCAGCGCTAACTAGTGTACTTACTCGGGGAGCAAATGGCATCAGGCCACTTCGGATGCATTGCTGGTGTACCAACGTCACTAAGCCTAAACTAAGTACGTCGTACGAAAACTAAACTAAAAACTACGAGCAGATAAACCCAGACTTAACGCACGGTCTGGGCAGAAGAAGAAAACGAATTATCCTGTAACCGTGGTTTCTATAAGTCATAATAAATACAGTACATGACTTACGAATAGGTTTCGCAATCGTAATGCAAGTGGGCAGAAACTGTCCAGCGTGGGACGGATCGAGTATTCGCACAGTGTCACAGTAACACAATAATAAGAATGACCTTGAAACCTCAAGGATGTGTCAGTGATGGAGTGTAAGAAATAAATATGCGATATGTTAACCGCTTGTAAAACACAGAAAATCAGTGCAAATGTGCAAGATAATCAAGGAAAAGAGATACCGTGTCCTCAGGTAAGCAATCCAGTTTGGGGATGCATCAAAGTTCCTTTTGGACTTTACAGCTGGTATGCACGAACTGTTAACATACGATTTTCAAAGTAGATTCCGTCCCGGATGCGAAAACCGGGTAGCGGATGGGCTCTCTCGACTGCCCCGCAACCCACCTGAAAATAATGAGGATGATAATGAGAGGTTACTGGTGTCTTCGCTGAGTACTGTACCAACCTCAGCCCCGACTAAGGAAGAACTCCAGAAGGCGACTCAGGAAGATGAGACACTCTGCCGCGTTCAGGGGTTGCTGCTAGACGGTTGGCCACAAAATAAGAAGAGCACAGGCGAGTTTCGCTCGTACTACGTGTTGCGTCACGAACTTTCATTTATAGATGGATGTTTAATGCGTGGCGAAAAGTTTGTGGCTCCTTGGAGCTTGATACAAAAGATCATGCTAGGTACTCACGAAAGCCACCCTGGTATCGTTCGTACGAAACATAAGGTTGGCGCATGTTTCTGGTGGCCCAAAATGGCACACGAAATAGAAAACCTTGTTCATGGCTGCTCCATGTCAAAGGGCAGACAAGTGTTCAAGGCCGGTTTCATCCCCTATACAACCCATTGGCTATTCTATGCGACCGTGGGCCAAGATAGCTGTTGATATCCTGGGTCCATTTAGCTCAGCGCCTTAGCGTCAAAGGAACTGTTTGGTGGCGACCTGCTTTTACAGTAAGTGGCCGGAAGTCCATTTGTGTGGAGAGGTGACTATTGTCAGCATTATTCGATGACCGAAGTATATGTTTACCCGCTTCGGCTTACCAGAGGAGAAAGTGACGGACAACGTGCCGCAGTTTACAAGCCATTCGTTCCCTCAACTTCACGCTATCCAGCACTTACGTACAACGACGTATAATCGAGCGGCAAACGGCATGGTAGAACGGTTCAAACGATCCTTGAAAGAGAGTATCCAAGCTATTCGCTTATCTGGTACAGGTTGGGAGGATGCAGTTCTACAAGCACTATTTGCTTACCGAACCGCACACTACCGAGCCACAGACAATACGCCACCTGAACTCATGCTTGGGCGTGACCATCGGACAGAGTTGAATGCCGCACTTTCTATTCCTGCAACCAATAATTCCGACGAGTTAGATCGTCTCCATCGATATCAGACCACCTACCAGAAGCATACTACTCTGCTCCAGCCCCCAACATTAAATAAATAAATAAATAAATGGCATATTCTCGGTAAAACGCGACACACCTGTAAAGGCGTGCTCAAATATGCATACAAGCATAGCTTCATTGAAATGTTAAAACATTTCGTTTTAATGAAAGGTATAAAAGAAAAGATGTTGTCCGTATGAGTGAGCATACTGTCAGGTAATAGTCAGACCCGGGGACATTATGGCGCTGTGGCGCGCAAAACTCCGTCAAAACACAAATTGGGGGTAATTTCGCCAGGTAGTGATCCGTGAGCACAGGAGCCTAAACAAGGTTTTGTTGCAACCAATAACCATTACGAGATAGGGATGATCTGTGCTCCAACAAAGGATTCTTCATAGTAGAATTAGTGGCACAGGTTCGATGTAGAATGCTGAGGACTGCGTCAGTGTGAAATGCTTAGCTGTGACTTTATTTTTTGGCGAGTCACATCCGCCACGTTGCAGTGTTGTTAAGCGGACATTTGTGGCTTTTATAGGGAGAACGCTTGCCAGGCGAAAACCCACCACGTCCTGGAACACTGCCGTAGCTTTCGTTGAACAGTAGTGCAAGTCGGTTATGCATCGTATAGACCGATTTTGCATTCTATTATTCGCAGTCGGTTGACAGCCAAAATTCTTCCTTGGTTGGCCGAATGGCTTAGAACTGATACGGCAGCGTGAAGGTAAACGCTGCATCAAAAGGACAGCTCACGTTATCAGATCCGCTAAGAATAACGCGTGCGTGTGGACCAGGCACTTACCGGCTGGAGGATGGCCGCACAGTCAATACGCGGAGCTTATTCACAAGTATTAGACGAACGGAGCACATGCCACCAACCTTCACTGACGAAACCACGCAAAGCACACAGCTCCGCAGGACGAGCCGAGACCAACGACGACGGAATCGTTATGGTTTAGACGCATCACATGATTAAGCGGAGAGGTGGTGTTGTGTATACTGTCAGCATTCTTGAATGCTAATCTAAACATACACTGCACACAACCCCAGACACAAACACAAAGCGTCTAATTATCTGCTTCCTTATTGGTTCATCCTTCTCCTTGCAACACGTTAATGTACTCACCCAGTTAGACGTTGATCAGATTACAGCAGTTCGTTTACAAGAGTGACCTTTTAACTTGCTCCTGCATTTTGACCTTTCGTACACCACACAGCTTAGAGGAAGTTAGCTGAAATATTGTGGAACACAGTGATTGGATAAACACGTGAAAAGTAAGTTGGCGATTATCAAACTTTCTGAGATACAGAGCGGTAAAAAGGAATTTATCTACCGACGGCGTTCAGATGCAGATTCAGATGGGACGGAAAGGACGGCAAAGCCCTTGAATGATCCTTCTTGAGCGGATGGTTGACCCAGGAATTGTTGTGTTATAAGGTCTTGCTGGATCCAAACCAAAATATCCGAATCACACCCTTGTCTAGTAATTACTGCCTACATTCTCTGCACTAGAAGTCTCCGCTGTGCAGGTCACATGAAGTTAGGAAGACGTAGAAAGAAAATGGAAGACAAAGAGAAGGAAAGTCATTTAAATGAATGATAACACCAAACAGTGAGGAGGATGACATAAGACGGGCGCTGTTGGGTGAGGCCTGGGATACTAGTCGGTAATCAGTGACACGTAAGATACATGTGAACTACGGGACAGTGTCGAAATTGGAGGCGGCTGAACCTAACGCGTATTGTGCAGGCTACAAAATTAGGATGTGAATCCCCAGAACGAGAAACTGTGTAACACGTTACTCACTAAAACAATTTGTGTCAACGGAAGTTCCATCAGTAAAACCAGGGGACGTTCTGAAGGTTAAAACAATGGTAAAATCCAATGTTGCCAAATAATGAAAGTGCGTGGTTTCCGGTGCACCAGAAAGGCCTCCCTTAGGAGGCTGAAGGATGAAAGCCTTCGATGGAGCAGTTAGTGAAAAAACGAGAGGTGGGGAGGAGTGCGATTAGTTACTTGGAAGGAAACAAGGGCTTCCAAGATGGGGTGTGTAGCAATGCTCGATGGGTTCAAGCTTTTGTTATCAATTAATTATGATGATGGTGTGGAGCAGAGTGCACCATCGGTGGGCCGTCGGGGCGGCCTAGTTGGACTGCAAAGATCTGATTAGTCCAGAAAATAGGCCGACATGACGTTCCCTCTGCTGCAGACCCGACAGTGCGCTTAGGTGTCAACCAACCGACGGCACTCAAGTCCACGGTCGTTGTCCCACGAAGAAACCCGACGTCCTCGTCTGCAACGCATAGCCAGGCGGTTGGAGACCAAACTGCTCTTGGCCGTCCGCGGCTGAGGGTGATTGGCTGTTCGTTGAATCAGGAAGTGGGCCTCGTTCGGCTAGCTAGTTACTCAGCGGTTACGTTAAGCTGGTTAGCGAGTCACTCGAGCGTTGCATTGGTAGTTCCAGTGGTTGAGTTTCTGGAAGGTAGAACTTAGATGCGTGGGTAAGGGTCGGGTGAATGGCTTGACAACGGATAAAGCACATGTCATGCCCGGTAAATGCAACTAAACTTGCTAAGTTTTCACAATATCTTGGGAAGTTTCATGATTTTGTAAAATCTCTCCTGGATGTGACGCACGATTATCACTAAAGACAAAAAGGGCGTGTAAATAGCAATAGCAAACGTTTAAAAATCAGTGAAACGGTCCGGACGTTTGACCTGTCTATCGCGTTGGTCGGTATCCTGGGGTTGAGGGTCAAAGGGAACGAAGAGTTTCGGGAAATCCAGTGCTCGGGAAGCCACCGCAAGTGCGGGTGCTTGTGTGCTAACTTCAGGATGCATTGCAAGTGGTTCGTCAAAGAAAGCCACCTTGTGGCGCTCGATGGACCATGTTGTTCGGTGACCATACTGGGCTAAATTGTAATGTTTCGGAATCCGTTGCAAGACTCTGAAAGGGCCAGCTTAGAGGGCTGAAAAGGGCGCCGCCATGAGTCGGTGTGGAGGAAGACGTGAGTGCCAGTAGAGTGTCCGCGGTGCATTCGTACATCTCAGGTCGGCTCACGGGGCGGGATTGGGCGTAGTGAACGTATGCGTTGAGCTAGGGAGGACGCAAATTGGCATGCCCGACGATGCGGGAGGTGAAACGAATTCTCCTGGCAACTTCAGCGTTGTGCGGCAAATCAGCTCTGCTGACGCACATTAAAGTCAGCTTCGCTGCTGCTGCGAATGCATAAGAGTGCGACTGAAAGGCTTCGCTCCAGCTAGGGTCGGAGGAGGCGCGGAGCGAGGCTTTAAGCGGTCTATGAAAACGTTCAACTAAGCTGCTGGCTGCTGGGTAATATACTATGTTATGGATGCGGTGACAGTCTAAAGGGTTGCAGGACGTATGGAATTGTGAAGATACGAAAGGCGTTCCTCAATCATTTGTACTGTTGGATAAATAAATAAATAAATAAATATGCTATTCTCGACAAAGCGAGACACGCCTTCTGAGCATGATCAGCATATTGCGTTATTGTACGTGATAGCAGGATTGGCAGCACTAAGAGCGGGAGTAGTACAGTTGGAGACAGTAGTGTGGGCCCATAGAGCCAAAAGGTTGTATGAAGTCTTTGTACAGAGAATGCGAGAGGTAAAGATAGTATTCAGCTCACTTATATGGTATGGTGATGAGGAACTAGTCCGATAAGGTCCCGTAAGCAATGTAGGTCAGTGAAGTATGAGGAAACGGATGAAAAATACTTAAGAATAGTGGCATGTCCCTAATCAGATATGTAGGCGTGTTCGTGCAAGAGCTGATATATGCACAGAACTCGTAAATGTGGTGTCAGTCAACCTGCCAATGTGTTAGGGGCGGTGACTTTATTGAGTGGCCAGTCACATCCGCCACGTCGCAGTGTTGTTAAACAGACATTTGTGGCTTTTCGTAGGGAAAACGCTTACCAGACGAGGACCCACCACGTCCTGGAACACCGCCGGAATTCGTATTGCGAGATCCACAGATCTAAAAAGGCCCGGATAACAGTCTCAGCCGTGCATTCTGTTAAATAAATAAATAAATATTTTATTCTCGACAAAGCGAGGCACGCCTTTTGGGCATTATCAGCATATTGCAATATTGTACATGATAGCAGGATTGGCAACACTAAGAGCGGGAGTAGTACAGTTGGAGACAGTAGTGTGGGTCCATATGGCCCAAAGTCTATGTTCACATAATGCGAGATGTGGAGATAAGAATCAGATCACTAAGGTGGAGTAGGTTGATGAGGAACTAGCCCGATTAGGTTGCGGACACAGTGTGGGTCAGGTGAGCGCAGCGTGAGGAACAAGCTGAAAAATATTTAAGAATAGTGACATGCCACTAATCAAATATGTAGGCGTGTTCGCGCGAGAGCAGATATATGCACAGAATTTGTAAATGTGGTCTCGGTCAACTTGCCAATGTGTGTTAGGGGCGGGGACTTTATTGCTTGGCCAGTCATATCAGCCACGTCGCAGTGTTGTTAAACAGACATTTGTGGCTTTTTGTAGGGAAAACGCTCGCCAGACGAAGACCCACCACGTCCTGGAACACTGCCGACTGTCCTAAGTAGGTCTTCTGGCCAGCTGGTGAAGCGGTGGACACATGTAGGAATGCATACGAATCCGCGTGAAGGTGGCAAGGACCTACCAGGTCTGAGAGTAGATGCGAGAACCGAGAGTCCGGAGCGGAAAATGAACCAAGGGGACTGCGGGTGTGACGATGCATTTTCGAGCGCTGGCATGGAAGGCAGGCGCGAGCCCAGGTATGAATCTCTTTGTTTACCCGCGGCTAAACGAAACGTTCGGTGACCAGTTTCAAAGATGCACGGATACCGGGATGTGATAGTGAGTGCAGTGCGTCAAGGTCTGTGCGTCTGAAGGAGACGGGCACGAGGGGTCTAGGACAACCTTTGGAAGTGTCACAGAGAATGGTTCCCTCCGTGGTTTGGAGAGGAACAGATTGCACATGCAGCGAAGTGGACTGCAGAGTGCGTTGTATGTCTTCATCTTGAGCCTGAGCCGATGCCATAGCGGCAAGGTCTACAGTAGGCAAAAAATGGAGTGTGAGGTTAACGCGTGAGAGAGGGTCGGCGACGGGATTGTCGACACCTGGGACATGACGTATGCCAGCAGTGAATTGCGTGACAAAGTCTAAGTGTCTTGTTTTCCCGTGGTGAATATTTGTCTCAAGAAGAGTTATAGGTGAAGATGAGGGGCTTTTGCTCAGTGTAGACCGTGAAAGAGCGACCATCGATTGTGTGGCCGAAGTGACGAATGGCTGAGCAATTCTCTGCCGTACGTTTGCAGCGGGATTCCGCTGGCTCCAGGTGCTGGGAGGAGTACCCAAGGGGTTGTCAGTGCCCACTAACGCGTCGTTGGAGGATCCTTCTTACCGCGACGTCTGAGTCATCAGTTGTAATAGAAAGGAGTGCTTGCGATTCGGAATGAACGCAGAGGGATATGTTGGAGATAGCATCCTTGAGCTCGGCGAAGGCTGTCAGTACTGTCAAAGAAAGCGAAGATACGTTCATTCCCGCTGAGTAGGTCAGTCAGTGGGTGTATGTGCTGACCGCAGTGCGGTGTGCAGCGTCGATAGTAGTTGAACAAACCGAAACCTCGACGGAGGTGAGTTGACAAAGTCGGAGCTGGGCACTTCTGAATCACCTGGATCCTAGACGAGGAAACGAAGTGGCCCATGAATACTGGCGTCAACTTGCCGAGTTCAAAATTAGTCGGGTTGACTATAACGCCGCGTTGGGTCAAGCGCTGGGAGAGCGTTCGAAGTTGCTCGAGGTGCCCTTATTCCGATGAAATAGCTACTAAAATATCATTGAGGCAGGAATAAGCAAAGTCTAAGCCCCGAGTGACATAGTGGATATAACCTTGGAAGGTTTGTACATTGTTTCGCGGTCCAACTGGCATTCGGAAAAGTTCAAACAAGTCGAAATTTGTGCTGCCGGCTGCTTTGGGTAGGTCCTCCTCCTCTACAGGTACCTGGTCGTAGGTACGAACCAGATCGCTCTTGATGAAGATCCTCTTACCTGTGAGGTATGCGGTAAGGTCCTACAAGTGTGGGTTAGGATGCGTACCAGGGACGGTTAGTTCATTGATTGCGCGATGACCACTGCAAGGCTGCCAGTCACCAGATTTCTTAGGGACCAGCAGCGTGGGAAAGGAATAAGGAAGACTGGACCCAAGGTGTATTAGGCAGGCCGCAAAACTAGGAAGCGAATAAACCAGAGCAAGAAGCCGTGCTGCAAGCTACACATCAAAACAATTTGTGTCAACGGAAGTTCTCTCAGTACCACAGGTGGACGTTTTTCTGGTTAAAAAGACGATGAACTCCAATGTTGTAAATTCCTGAACGAGCGTGTTTTCCGGTACACTACAGCGCTTATCACCTGGCTGGAAAGTAGGGATTGTACTGCCCAAGTTCGGAGGAGGGAACCTGCAAGAGCCTTCAAGCTATGGGCCGATATGCCGGACGGCTTTGATATGCACGTTCACGGAATGGATCATCAAGCTGGCCCTCCACACCCAATGCGAACGCCGGGGCGCCATTTCCCCAGCTCAGCACGGATTCCGCAGGGCACGGTCCTGCATCTACAACTTACCTGTTGCGACAGAAGCATGGGTCAAAGCGGTAGACGACCGGAGACACATATATGTTATCTATATTGACTTCAGCAAGGCCTTTGACAAAGTCCCACACAAACGACTTCTGCTCAAACCCCAGGGAATGGGCTTTATTGGAAACGTCCTTGCATGGGTTGCGGACTTCTTGAGAGATCGGACACTTCAAGCGCAGGTGAACCAAACGAGGTCTAGCTTGGTGTATATTATTAGCGGAGTCCCACCAGGCTCTGTCCTTGGATTGAAAATTCTCAGGCATTACATTAATGACTTCCCAGCAGCTCTTCAAGCCGGCTGCTTCGTCTATGCTGATAATCTTAAGCTGTGGTTAGAAGTAGCTAGGCTTGAGGATGTGGAAAGACTCCGAACGGCGGTAGACCAGCTGCACGACTGATCCGTCAAGCAGCACCTATCCGTTAACTATGACAAATGTGCTGTTTTCCAGATTGGTAACCAGGAATCATTCGGTGTATACCACATTGGCGAAGAGCTTCTCAAGCATTTCATACAAGAAAAGGACCGGTAGGTTATCGCTTCGCATGACATTAATACTTCCCAAGAGATCCTGATAAAGCTGTCGGCCGTAAACAGAATGCATAGTGATCTACGCAACTCGTCCTCCCTTATCACTCCGGCAAGTTTCAGAACGCGGTTCACAACACCTCTTCGCCCGATATTAGTGTATGGGCTTCCAACTGCCTGTTCGCCCTTAAAATCTATATGAGACTTGCTAGAAAGCGTTCAGAGATGTGGCTCGAACTCCGTCATGCAGCTTCGATATCTTGATTACCTTCTTAGACTCCGAAAGCTGAACATATTCCCGATGGAGTAGCGCCGGCGCCATCGTGCTCATACATACACCAGGCGGATCCCAACAAGAGAACTGGGAGTAAGGTACAAAAGCACTTTCGGTGCAACGTGCTCATTTCGACACGCGGCCACAAGTGGCAACTGTACAAGAGTCGAATACTTCACGTCCATCCAGAGGCTGCCTGTTGAGCATCAATCTGTGCAGTCACATTGTTAAGCAACTCAAATTGGCATGACTGATAAGCTATGGACCGTAAAAATCCGTGTTGTTGTCTATAAATAAATAAATAAATTTTTATTCTTGACAATGCGAGGCGCGCCTTTACAGGCGTGATCATATTTAGCTAACACAGTGTGATCAAGTTGTACAAAAGGACATGTTTGGCATAACAGTGTATGTAAGTATATGGGTGTATATACGTATGTACTTGTGTAGGAAAGTAGCTTGTGTTTTTGAATGCACCGCAGAATTTTTGACTGTTTGTTATCGTCAGGAATGTGAGAATAAGCGATTGATTTTCGTGGGTTGGATAGCATTTTTCGAATATCCACGGGCCAGTGACTTTAGTTTGTGGCGAGTCACATCCGCCACGTCGCAGTATTGTTAAGCAGTATTGTTAAGCTGAACCCAAGGTGTTTCTCACCTGGACACGTTTTGTGAATTTTCTCACATTAGTTTTTTTATTATCACTGGAAGACCACCCTGGCTCATTAGTGCCAGTGATACAACCATATTGACGTATAAAATAGCCTCAAAGAGTCGAAACTGGTAATATTTCTGTAGGAAATGCTTGCGTTATCCTAGTTCAGACGGGCAAATGAGTTTTATGTTCCCTTGTCTTATCCATATGGACTCAGCTTATGCGGCTTTGGTATAATTTTCGCATCCACATCGGAGCATTAAAAACGTTGAATTTCACATTCATAGTGGATTCTGCGGCCCAATATACTCTGAAAATCGCACATGGTCGCATTCTGGCTGTGGGCTAGCTACACCATATCCTGTGCTGTTCTACCTATATAATAATCCTTACAGCCTACCTAGTATTTCCCTAAAACCTTTCCGTCTGTTTTCCCAACTTTTACTACGTTTACTGAGAAAGTATGCTTTTCGGCTCACTGCGTCATACTTCGCTACTGCAGCGAATTACACGTTATCTTAGGCATCCCAGTTACTACTCCATATTCGGAACTTATTACGCCTAGCCGTTTTTTGTATTATTTCTTTCTTTTTTCTGTATCTGCTTCCAAAGCAGAACGTGAATTTAGCGGAGGCTCGAAAATGGCGTTATCCGCAGCCGACCGCTAAAAATGCAAATATCTCCATAACCACTGCACCTAGCTTAATTATTTTACCTTTGTCGTAACCAGCGCCTAGGAATTTTCCTAGACCGCCCATTGTTGTCCCGTTTTAGTTAACATTTCGGCTCCAAAACGGCGTTGATTCCGCTTGTTTGGAGATTTACACTTTGAAATTCGCGCCAGGTTTGCGGTTCTGGTATGCTGTTTCTGGGCTATATTTTGGCTCCATTTTCCAATATTAGTGTATTTTCTAGTTAAGTGGGCCGACCTTTCAGTCGCACTTTTCTAAGAAAGGCTAAATTGTTAGCCACTACTGTTATTTCCTTTGTTTCCACCCTCCACTTTTACGATCTAATTTTGGCTTGCTTATTCTTTTCCATGAGCCCGCTACTAATGGATGCTCGAAATGCGGTGATGTGACCAAAGAAAATGGATCAAATTTCCTCTAGTGGTGCATTTTCCATCGAAAATAACACAATCCATTGGCATAATAGATTGATAGTTTACTAATGGAATCAGGCACCTCAAGGTTTGGCAGCGGTAGCCGGTGAAAAGCGCAGAATTCGTACATAAGCTACGGAGACCCAAACTTCAAAAATGTCGAGGCCTACGAAACGTTTGTATTTATCCCTGCTTTACTGTTCGGAAAGATAAACACCATCAAAAGCAGTTGTTAACGATATTTCTTCTCCATGCATGAGCATGGATGTTATGTACAATTTGATCTGATCCCACGCAGGAACAGCATCTAGCGCTTGTCTAGAAATATACCTATATTTTACTTTATATTTTATTTGTGGCTTTTACAGGGAAAACGCTTGCCAGGCAAAAGCCCACCATGTCCTGGAACACTGCCGCCGAACTATTGGCTGGAGCGGGTTAAACCCGTACCACCCAGCTGGCACCACGAGGAGGTTGTTCGGCTAGCCAGCCAGTCTATTGATAAGGTTGCGAATAAGTAGAAAGTTCAGTAAGTTTTCCTTAACCATTCGTTCCATCACTCTCGAGGCAATGGGCGTGTGGCTGATGGGGCGGTAGTTTTCTATGTTTGGACGGATACCTTGTTTATGTCTAGGGATGACTATGGAATGCTTCCACGTGTTTGGAGTTGGGTCTATCACGTAGGTGGTACGCAATGTGGTATGAGTCTGAGACAGGGGTTAGTGGGCTCCTAATGGGCTTGCTAATAAGCGAAAATAGGTAAGCGAGATTGGTTTTCAGTCGCCGCAGCCATAACGCGTCGAGCTTAAGTATGTTGCATCGATCACTTGAATACCCCGGAAGGCGTTTTATGAACGTATACTGAATCTTTTCGAGGGCTGTTCTGTCGAATTTTTTGGGTTGGTGGATACCACTGAGCAGTATTCTAGCAGAGGCCAGGCACATGTTTTGTAGAGCGCAGTGCTAGATTCTCGTATTGTCATGCTTTTGAGGATGTATCCGATGAGAGTGCGCTTTTGCTGCGGAATAAACTACTTATTCCGCGAAGTTCAGCGAACAGGATTAGTGAACTCCTAACTCCCGCACTGTTAGGCAGTTCCCTAATGGCGTGCCTTGTAGCGCTGAGGTATTGGGTGGCGTGGTGCATCTGTATCTAAGGCCATCGCATCTTGCTGGTGTGAATGCCAACTTCCATGTTCGCACCATGCAGCTCGATCTCTTAAGTCATACTGTATATGGGAGAGGGCGGTGTATAAGTTTGGCGGATAAAATGAGAAGACAATTTTGATGTCATCGGCAAACAGGTAGGGTGTCCCATGTGTAAAAACCTGGAACACGTCAGTGATATAGAGCAGGAATAGTAGGGGGCCTAAAACGCTTTCTTGAATTACGCCACTTTTGACTAGGGTTGGAGGTGACATAAAGTCCCCAATCATTACTGTCTGTGAGCGAGTTGTAACATATGATGAGAACCAAGTGTGCAGTTTGTCGGAGGTACCGTATGCTTCCAGCCTCATCAAGAGTTCTGAAGGTGGTACACTGCCAAAAGCTTTTGTCATGTCTAGGAAGATGACGGATAGTGCTTGCTTGTTGTCAACCTGTTGAGGTACGTGGTTGAGGAACTCAAATTGGCAGGTCTGCCAGAATTTAGACGGCAGAAGTCCAGGTGGTTGTCGATTGAGGAGGTTGCAAATAAGCAGGATGATGAACATGGTTTCTTCGACTATTCGTTCCATTACTCTTGAAATAATAGGCGCGTGGCTGATGGGATGATAGTTTTCTACATTTTGCTACCTACCCCTTTTGTGTGTGGGGATGCAGGTGGCATGTTTCTAGGTGGCTGGAAAAATCCCGTTTGTTACGGAAAGCGTGAAAAGACTGAGAAGCAGAACTGGAATGTCCTGGCCACCGAGTAGCAACAGTGTAGAGGGGAGACCATCAGGCCCAGGATATGCTGAGCATTTGTGTGAGCTGCTTACTCGAGTGACAAAACGTAGGTCAAAGTTAATAGTGTCAATTGTGTCACTGGCTCGTCTTGAAGGCACAGCTGGTGAAGTCCCGTTAGAGTCAGTGAAGGGCTTGCAGAAGTATCCATTGAGGGTCTTACATATTTTTGATGGATCGCTAATTACGGAGGTGTTAGAAATTCTCAGTGAGCCAACAGGCGAAGAGTTTTGATTGCTGCTTTGTCGGAGTAGTTGAGTGAGTGACTTGGTTTTATCGTTAGGTTTAAGGACAGCAACTTCAGAAAACGCCAGTAAGCGTGCTTGAATCATACATTAACAAGTGTCACGGACGTAGCAGCGAATAAAGGACACATGAACGTCCAGTAGGAAGTGGCTAAGGAGCGATTGTGCGCTGAGCAGATGGGATAGGTTTGATGGCTGTAGCAGCGCTAAGAGAGGTTAATTGAAGAAATGTAAGCATACAATAGGGTCGCTGAGGACGTTCCAGCATATAAAGCAAAAGCGCAGCGGAGCGCAGATTATCAGATCATGCAAGGGTGCTAAGATAATGACACCAAGTTGGATAGAGCCAGGGACAACTAGTCCGAGAGTTAGAGGCTTGAAGGTATAAAAGTCGGAGATAGCACAGCAAGTAAGAGATAAGTGAACATCTAGAAATGAGAGGCTATATAGCGGCTTGAGTTGAGCACTTGGGTTATGTTTGCTCGACTGAAGAGAGCTAAGAAAGGTATAATGAGAAAGAGACCGCAAACTGGAGGAGCGCAAGCGTATAGTATGGTTGTTAAGTATGTCAGAGCAAAAGTGACTGAATAAATAAATAGGTATATTTCTAGACCTGCTAGAGGCTGCACCCTAAAGGGTTCAGATCAATGCTTACATTAATCCGATGCTCTTGCATGGAAGTAGGCAAAATATAAATATATGTTCATCGTTAGCAATTAAAAATGCATTGGCACTGTTTGGTATACAGCTACTGGGTCGCAGGCGCCCACCTTGACGTTTCTCTGGTTCCTTCGGGCGATATTGAGCTTCTTGTTCTTTTATTGTGAAAACTTCGCGGAGGTGTAGTTGTGCCGTTTCTCCTTGGAACAGAATCCAAATCGCCACAAGTTCACTTTAAATTGATCGCACATTAATTGGCCACTCAGTTGCCCCAATTGTTGTTGCGCACATGGAAGAAATGAGTGAAGCGAAGCGTCGCGCAGATACTCTGACCAGTCCAATCCTACTGACCACTTATTTTCCCAAATGAACCATAGGACTAAATCACAACGCGCCGACCAAAGCCAATCTCTGCTGATCGGTCCCCTTCTCACCGACTTTGTGACGCTGCCGGCTATTGCTCGGAAGACTGAACTCTCTGTCACCATTACCTCAAGAGCCATGTTCACTGTCGCATTTATTAGCCCTAAATGTAAACTCTCGACTCTGTCCTCTCCTTATCGCGCTCTGCCTTTATTTCTTCTTCAACCGGAGAGCGTGCTCTCAGTGCCCTGCCCTATTATCCTCTTCGACTATCGAAATTCAGTTCTAGGCTCTGCTTCACCAACACACAAGTTCTCTCACATTGCGAGCCTGCCTGACTTGCATGCCTTATATTCATATAACCTCTTCCATCCCTAACCCGTCCATCTCTGCCGACTCTTTATTTATCTTCCCACCTCAACTGTACGACTTACTTTAATGTGCCGACTAATCCAGTCTCGTCTGATCGGTCCCCTGCGCTCCGAGTTCTCTCAGACTGTTGTGATGTTACCGGCATTTATTCGGAAGACCGAAAGCCCTGTCCCCAATACCTCGTGAGCCTCATGGACTTTTCCACACCTTAAAAGTAAACCTCTTTCTATCCGGACCGTCTCCTCTCCTTATGGCGCTCTCTACGTTTATTTCTTCTTTAATCGGACTGCCAACTCGCGGCGCCCTGTAATAACCAAGTCTCATCTGACCGGTCTGCTTCTTTGACCTTTTCCAGACCAGCAACATTTAAACTGTCTAGACTCCGTAGACTCAAAGCTATGTCGCACTTACGTTGACAGCCTGCTAGACTTGTTCACCCCCTATTTATATAGGCACCTCCACCTCTAACCTGTCCACCTCTCGACCCACTTCATTTGCCCTCCAAAATTAGCTGTAGGACTCCATCTCGTTTCGCCGACTAATCCTGCCTCGTCTGAGCGGTCTCCTGCTCTCCAGCTTCTCTCAGACTCCTGTGACATTACTGGCCATCGTTCAGATGACTGAGCGCCGTCTGTATTCAATCATTCTTCAATCGGACGACCGAGTCTCTGTCATCCTAACTCAGCCTCAGCTGATCAGCCAAATTCTCTGGGACTGCTACCAGGCTACCGGGATGTTAGTGGTCTAGGCTCGGTCGATCCAAAGCAGTGTCTCCCTCACCTTGATGTCCTGCCGAACTTGGTTACCCTATGTTAATATAACCACTTCTATCTCTGACCAGTCCAACCCTACTGACTCCACTTACCTTCCCAAATGAACCGTAGGACTCAAACACAGTGCGCCGACCAAATCCAATCTCGGCTGATCGGTCTCCTTCTCTCCTACTTCTGCTACGCTGCCTGCCATGCTCCGAAGACTGAACGCTCTGTCACCATTACCTTGCGAGCCCCATGGACTTTTCCACGCTATATAAGTAAACCTCTTTCTATCCGGACCGTCTCCTCTCTTTATGGCGCTCTCTGCTGTCATTTCTTCTATAATCAGACTGCCAACTCTCAGTGCTCTGCAATAACCTAGTCTCCTCTGACCGGTCTGCTTCGTTGACCTTTTCCCGACTATCAAGATATATCGATCTAATCTCTGTAGACTCAAAACTATGTCTCGCTTATATTGACAGCCCGCTAGACTTGTTTACCCTTTATTAATATAGGCACTTCCATCAGTAACCTGTACACTCAAGCTTTCTTCAATCGGACGACCAACGCTTAGTGTCATGCCCTTCTTTATCGTCATCGGATCAGTGAAATTCTCTGGGACTACTACGAGGCCTCCGGATGTGTCGACTAATCAAGTCTCGTCTGTTCGGTCTCCGGCTCTGAGAGTTCTCTCAGACTACCGGGATATCATCGGTAATTCTTCAGAACTGAACGATTCATACTTCGCACGAGAGCGTCCTTAGCTTCACCACACTTTAGTAGTAAACCTTTTTCATCCTGACCATCGTCGCCTCGCAATTACTCTCACGAGTTACTCTTCGCATTGCCGTCCGCATTAATCCGCTCATAGCTGATTCTTAAAATTTCATTTTCTTCTTGGAACGCTGCTTTACCTATGTTGCTCCCGCATTCATTCACAACCTAGTTGTCCTTAGTTTCACCTAAGATGCCTCTCGCATTCGGACTGCTGTCATCATCATCGGTTTACCTGTTTCTCTCCAACAATCGTATTATTCGCTCAAATTTTGTAAACACGCTTTGTTATATTGGTCTCTTGACCCTGCGCGTGCAGAAACTTCTTCCTACGTAGTAGTTGTAGTCTGAGTCACACCAGCGACGTGATGTAAAGGACGCGCTTGCAAATCATGTATACTAAACAAAATTACACAAGTTTTAATGTATCATAGGCACCGTTGCGCGCCACCAGTCTTTGTACTTCTTGATTCCTTGCTGTTTGGCTGCCTCTTGTCCGTTGCCCGTTTTCTCCCGAGATTTCTACAGTTACATCCGCCAAGCGAAGAAGGTTTATCCGCTGGGACTGGTCGACCCACCCTCAATAGCCAGCTGGTTTAAACGCTTGATCCTTTCTCCGGGAGATGAAGAACCCACACATCGTTCCAAATGGAGCTCTTTACGCCATTCTGGAGAAGCTACCACCACGGGGTCTAAACAAATGGGTTTAGCTCGCCTCGTACTCACAGTAGAACAGTTTACTCACCTGGAATAACATATTTACATAGATCCCCTGTTCCACAACCGAAGACAGACAATTCTTGCGTGATTACCTTCACTGCCTCAAACATTCCGATTCTCCAGTCACCTGGAGCTTTTCTGATGTCACTTCACGGACAGCATTGCGCGCGTATAAGCGGCTTTTCCGATGATCTTTCACGGAGTTTTTACTTGGCCATGGAGACAATACACTTACATTTGAAAGAATTCCTAGTCCACTTTGCGGAGAATAGCATATTTTCCTGTTATAGACATATTCAGACACAAGAAACAACTGCACTCACCGTCTCCAGGACAAGTCCAGCATGGATAGCTGGACACGGGTTGCAAGCCGGACAATATAATAGAAAAAGTCGGCCTCTATTAACAAGGTGGTTACTCACCTGCATCATTACCATTCGACTCTGCGACTCTTTTACAACATCGACCGGCTTCAACGCCTACTGCCGGATTATTACTAAGCCATTCGGCCAACCAAGGAAGAATTTTGGCTGTCACCCGACTGCGAATAATAGAGTGCAAAATCGGTCTATACGATGCATAGCCGACTAGCACTACAGTTCAACGGAAGCTACGACAGTGTTCCAGGACGTGCTGGGTTTTCGCCTTGCAAGCGTTCTCCCTATAAAAAGCCACAAATGTCCGCTTAACAACACTGCAACGTGGCGGATGTGACTCGCCACAAAATAAAGTCACAGCTAGACCTTTCACACTGACGCAGTCCTCAGCCTTCTACACCCAACCTGTGCAACTGATTTTATTATGAAGAATGCTTTAATGGAGCACAGATCATCCCGGCTTCGTAATGGTCATTGATTGCACCAAAACCTTGTTTGGGTTCCTGTGCTCATGGATCACTACATGGCAAACTTACCCCCAACTTGTATCTTGACGCAACAGTTTTGCGCGCCACAGCGCCATCATAGTCCTTGATCTGGCTATCACCTGACAATATGCTCGCTCATATGGACTACATCTTTTCGTTTATTCATTTCATTAAAACGAAATTTTTTAATATTCCAAAGAAGCTATGCTTGTATGCATATTTGATCACGCCTTTACAGGTGTGTCTCGTTTTACAGAGAATATACCATTTATTTATTTACTAGGGTGCTAAGGTAGACTGAGCTAGGAAATCCAGTGAGTTAGCTGGACTCCTACATGCACAAGTGTCGAAGAGGTTTCGGGAGCAAGAGAAGACTGAACCTCAATAAAGGAGAGGCTAATGAGTGGCTGAGCTGTCGACTAAAGGAGAATTGCCAGAAGAGAGATAACAAGAAGGTTAGATGAGGAAAGTACGGCAAACAGGAAAAATGCGAGCATACGTTAAGGTTACTGAGGCGGTCATGTCATATGAGACAGAAGCGCGGCGTCGCGTAGATACTCAACTCGTGCTGGGATAATAGTACCATGGATAGAGCCAGGGAAAGCTAGTCCGAGAGCTGGACGCATGCAGGTGGAAAAGTCAAAGACGTCACAACGAGTAAGAGATACATGAACATCTAGAATAGCGAGGCTAAGGAGCGGCTGTGCGCTGCTCTGCTGTAATAAGAATGATTAAAGGGGCAAGCTGAGAAAGGTTAAAGGAAAAAAGGACCGTAAACAGGCAGGATGTATACACATATTAAGGTAACTGTGGACGCTGCAGGATGAGGCAGAGGCGCGCAGTTACTGAGGGTTTATTAGGGTGCTAAGGGAATACTGCTACGGTAGACTGAGCCGTAAAAGTCAGTGAGGGGCTGGACTGCTACGTGAGCAGATGCCAAAGATATTGCAACGAGTAATGGACAAAGAAAACTCTAGAAAGAAGAAGCTAAGGCGCGGCTTGCGTAGACCTCGAGTTATGTATACTGAACAGAAGAGCTAGGAAAGGCTTCATGATGAAAGGAGGTCGAATGAGAGGGGTACAAGCACACATTAAGGTTGTTAAATACGTCAGAGCATAGGAGGCTCAAGCACAGCGGCGCGCAGATACTCAGACTATTCTAGGGTGCTAAGATAGACTGTCCTGGGAAATACCAGTGATAAAGGTAGACTACTACATGAGCAAGTGTCACATAAGTTGCGGCGAGTAAGGGAGCGGCTTTGCGCTGAACTCATGAGACAAAAATGATTGACCGAAGCGGGCTAAAATGTTGGATGAAGAAAGGACAGCAAACAGGCGGAATACATGCATACATTAAGGTTAACTGAGGACGTCGCAGAATATGAGGCAGAGGCGCGTAAATACTGAGGTCATGTTAGTGTGCTAAGGGAAGAGTGCTAAAGTAGACTGAGCCGGAACAAGTAAGTGAAACTTCTGGACTTCTACGTGAGCAAGTGCCGAAGAGTTTGCAGGGAATAAAGGAGGACTGAACATCCAGAAACGAGACTAAGGAGCGGCTGTGTGCTTACAACTTGCTTCGTGTTTGCTCGCTGGAAGACGGCTAAGGAGGGTATGTTGATGATGGGCTGTGAACTGGTGGAATGCAGGTATACAGTAAAGTTACTGAGGACGTCACAACCTATGAGACATAAGTGCAGCAACGCGCAGAGACAAGTCCTTCTAGGTTCCTAAGGAAATAGTAGTGGTAAGCTGAGCCAAGAAAAGCCAGGGAGAAAGAGCCAGGACTCATAAACGATCAAGCGTGACTGACGTGTCAGCGATTACGGGATGCTAGAACACCTAGAAAAGGATGCTAATGGGCAGTTGTGTGCTAACCAGATAAGTATGGTGGCTAGAAGACAGCTAAGTAAGTCTTCTTGATGAAAGGACGGCAAACGGGCGGAACGCAGGCACACATATATAAATAAATAAATAAATAAATACAGAAGAGTAGTAGGGGGAGTTGAATGGTATAGGTAGAATTTCGTCACATCTAGGCTCACTCAGACAGCCGCCACAAGCCCGGAAAAGCACTGTACGCGCGTTTCATCCTTTCGGGAATCATCAGCAGTGCGCATTCCATCGGACCCTTGGTAGGGCTCGAAACCGCAACTCGACTGTTGCCAGTCCGTGGTTGAGACCACTGAGCTACGGGGGACAGCAACGACCATCGTGAATAAGTTACTAGATGTGATATAGCGCCGCTCACTATCCACTGACTTACACGTTACTGCCGTGCAGAGGACAGGGTAGCCCCCTCACCAAGCGACGAGCTTAACAAACTTAAGCCGCCAATTATCTTATGGCATTATAAGCAGTTTGTTCTGTGTACTGATTACAGAAGAGTAGTAGGGGGAGTTGAATGGTATAGGTAGAATTTCGTCACATCTAGGCTCACTCAGACAGCCGCCACAAGCCCGGAAAAGCACTGTACGCGCGTTTCATCCTTTCGGGAATCATCAGCAGTGCGCA
>CALYDF020003447.1:0-32251 GCA_944474145.2 Dicrocoelium dendriticum
CGGATTATGCGCATCGGTTGGTGCGACAGAGTTGCCGACACAGTAGCGTAGCGCCGAAGTGGAATATATGCAGTGGACTGCATACTTTTGCTGAGACAACTGAGGTGGATCCATAATGTGCGCCGTATATATCCGACGTGGATATATACGAAGAACTATTACATGGTCAGCTGAGTATTGGGAAGCGGCATGTGGGAAACCGAAGCTTCGTTACCAGGACATGATCAAAGTGAGCCTACCACATTCTAATAATGATTGCAGATCATGGAAATCGAAGGTAGTTGATCGGGGTGCATGGCGTGATTTGATCGCGAAGGCACTTACCGAGGTGCGGGAGAAAGACCTTGTGTATACAGAGAAGAAGCGGCAAGTGCGGAAGCGGCAGGCGCCGATGGGATGCACTCCATCGATATCGAGCGCATGGTGTTGTTGTAGAAGAGCTGTTAGGTGCGGAGTTCGGAGTTGATGTCTAATCATCTTTGAATTCCAAAAAGAAGTACAAGCATGTATTGCCATTGTTGTATTTTAATGCTCCCACGAATAATCACGGAAGAACATGAAAATTAGCTTCTTTAGCCAGTCAGCTTCAAAGTTCCATGATCAATGATTTGTTGGGTGAAGACTTTGAATATTGGTCGATGAGGCTGGTGGAAATGTCACCTGATCAGATGGTATCCTACTGGTGACTTGTGTTGGCCAAAATGCGTGATGGTCCTACATACTTCCCCACCAGTGCGTTAGCCACACTATGTTCAAGCGACCAGGAGTAAAAAACCCGGTGGGAATGGCCGGTAAAAACTGACTTCTACCTGGTACATTGTCGCAAGAAATGCCAGAGGCTGAGGCATGAGAAATATGCAGGCTAAGCTTCTGTGTCTAAGGTACAGAGAAAAGTTAGGGAGCATAATGAGGAGAGTAATGGATGGTGAGGGTAATTCCATTGCTCTTAAGTGGCACGACCTTGTACTTCCTGTTGTTGAGGGTGATATTGCAATGCGTCCACGTAGTGGGGACTTGCCATTCATCAAAGCACATTTGGAAGACCTGTGACAATGGTACAGTCAGCTTCGTTGCCGCAGCCTTCAGTGCATTCGGGCGGATGTTATCTGCTACCGTAGAACTATGGTCTCGCAGTGAGAGTAACTTCCTAACACAATTGATGGGTTGAAAATTACATGTATAAACAACGGTGTCGGTAATGTGCATAACACTATGGGACATATAGAGGAAGATTGTAGAAGCGCACATACAGCAGTTGTTTAGCCAGGAATTTTTTTAGTTTGGCACTGTTGATACGTTACTTTGTCCTCATGGACAAGTGCAGTGCAATGGTTCCGATGGATCACGAAAATTGCCCCATATCTCTGAGTCGGGGTTTAACCTTCTAGACACACCATGCAGCATCCCTTATCACCAGGTATTTTCGAATCCTGCTCCTTAGAATTGAAGGCATTTTTGTGGAACGAAGGGGCTTGCTTTCTGATGCTCTGTTGACCAGTTCGCTGAGTCTATCAATAAACTCTGTCCAAACGTTGTCAAGGAGACTGTTGTTTGGGAATTCCCAAGCATCTGCTTCGACGAGTTCTTTTAATAATTGGTATGGTGTGATTGTATAAGTTAGCTACGCGTGTTCAATTGAATAGTTTTCATAACACCTATTTGAACGTTATTACCGCATGGTCACTGGGACCTAATGGACTATCCATCAATAACTTGTCAACCATGTGCTCTTCATTCGTGAGCACAAGATCCAATATGGACGGTTTGTTTGCTGTCTTGAGTTATGTGGACGTGGTGACGTGATTGTACAAGGGATTATTAACAAACAGTTCATACAAGTTTGCTTTGACCTGTTAACTGGATGATGCCGAAACCTTCGGATCGTGTAGATTGAAGCCCTAGGAGATGAGAATGTGGCTGCGTGTTACACTCATCAGGACACATCTCAAGCAGGAATCCATTTCCGGAATAGACGTTGGGGGGTGGTAAACGACAGCTACGAGACATGCGTCGTTGAGTCTTAGCCGGAGACGACAACAGAGTGTGTCGGTAACGTGAGTATCTAGATCATCAACTATTCCACATTACAGTTCTCTACGGTAGTAGAGTAGAACCCACCTCCTCTGCTGGGGCGATCGTTCCGGATGAATGACATTCCGGCTATCTCAACCTCAGCATCAGTCACCTCTTGGTGTAACCAAGTTTCGGTAATAGAAATTAGGTCCCAAGCTTTCGAAACCTGACGTAGTCGAAGTTCGGTACTTTTACTGAGGAGCCCTTGGGCGCTAGTGTACATACCTGCAAGTCGCTCAGATTTAAGTAATGCTTCGGAGGTTGTACAACTCATACGTGAAGTTTCACCGACCAGTGATTGGTCGGCTACTAATCGTTTTTTCGATGTGTATTTTGTGAAGAGTTTAACGTCTTATTCTTCCTCCGCGTAGTTAGCCCCGTGTCTAATCTTCTACATATAGTCTAAGGTGTCTGGTCGATATTCTCTTCTACGGTTGTAGATACATTGTTCTTTCATAGATACCATTGGCTTTGGTTCATTGAGTGACATATCATCTCTAGGAGGCCTATCGCTGTCTTCAGCGGATGCTCAGATGGTAGCATGCAATGGAACATGTTCCACCATTTTAGCAGCCGTGCTGCCATATATTTTCACTGTAAGACCACCTTCAACACTCTCGGGCCACTTCCTTTGTAGTTCGGTGAGGTACGCAGTCGTGACACGGATTTCGTTAACACATCATCCAAGCGGAGTGTTTCACGAATATAACACCACTGTTCTTTATCATGGGTTATTAATTCATGCTCATCACATGCTTCAGTTTCAGGAACCCCGTGAAGAAGTATGGTTCTGGTTGAAGTTTCCTTCCGGTAGTCCTCTAAGTTGCGGTTAAATCGATAACGCTCGCCCCATGGGATGTCTGGAAAGATACGGATGGAGCAGTGTTCATTCCTGAGACTACCTGTCGAGAGTAGTACTGATTCTACTTCAGTGATGGAGTTCAGCACAACGCGCAGAAATCTTGGCTCTGCGTAATGCTTAGAGTTGTGGTGTCGCGTAATACGCACTAGTTGTACAGGTTTCAGTACAACTCCGAGTAGATTACTAATAATGTCCCACTGATTGAGGCCATCCAACTGCCTGCCTCTTATTGATGTGGACTTTGATTCTGGGATATTGGGGCACAGTACGCTCGGTACAGCTAGTTGTTTCTTTACACCTTTCGACATGTCGCGGTTAGTGATTGAAATACTGGGAGATGTACCGCAGGAAACCGGTGGTGCTTACATTAGGAAAACTCCACTACGCTCCTCAGTTTCCGATCCAAATGGAGGTGATGTTAATTGTAACTGACGGTTCTTCTTGGAAGCAACCGTAACCCAACATTCGCTAGTACCTGCTTGCACTTTTCCTTTGCATTCCGTCGGGAGATTGGAAGTATCCTTACTCGTAGTTACTTCGATCGAACTGGGAACCTCATTAGTCAAATTTGAGACATGTGTGGTATTGAAACTGTAGTTGATGTTCTGGACTCTTGGTGTCGTGTTGCATACGGTGTTATCAGCAGATATTCTCTGGATAGGAGCAGCGTTTACTGGGAGGATTTAGTTGCATAGTCCACTATGCTTACCCCAACCGTAGTGATTTTGGTCACTATTTCCTCAAACTTGGCTAGTAGCTGGTCATAGTTCTGAGATAATAGGAGCACGCTTTTTATCAGTCGGATGGATGTGCATTCCACGCAGAAGCATAGAGAATCTGTTTCGCTTAATAACTTGGCCTGGCTACCTTTAACTCGGAAGCATCTCGCATGTGAAAACATGCAACGGTTACAGCACATAATGCCCCCTTAACAAGTTTGAACATGATCCACATAGGTCTCCAGACGGTGGCACACTGAGCGTCGCGCTTGGTGAGGAAATGTTGCGAACTATTTGATTGACTCACCATCTACGGGTGATCTTGGTGACGTTGTCAGCAAGATCACAGTATCTATGTTGTAGTTGTGCGCTCACAGGCTGTGCTCTCTGATGTGCCAGTTGAATGTGTAAGCTTGATCGCGGGGCAGATTACACGAGGGTGTGGTTGAGAATTTTAGTGATTAAGCCTATGAATCGCGCCGGGGGAAGTTGCCTTGAGACCAGTAGCTGCTCCAAGCAATGTTGGATTTGAACGAGTGACAGTTCGTTCGAAAGCTGTTGAAATGGTCTATCGAGTGAGACCAAACAATGTCCCCGATGATCGGAGTTAGACAACTTTTGGCGCTTGGATGTCGGCGAAACACTGCCCGGAATTTGGAATTCATGGTAAATGTAGGATGTACTGGAGTGTGCTCGAGAGAAAAGTATCACAAGGTGGAGCTTTTAAAAGCACGACGAATGAGTATAGATCCAAAGGTGTGCGACAAAATGCTGCTGAGCCACAGTGAAAAAACCATGAGTGCACAAGTGAGCGATTGCACGCACGTTCGCTCAAGGGCATAACAAGTTCACACTACTGCAGAAGGTCTCTAGAACAAGCTTGACGAACTGCGGCTACGTCAAGCGTCACATGTCTGGGACCTCATATTCGTTACGGAAAGCTTGTCCCACTCAGAAATTACCGATGACGAAGTCGCGATAAATGGTACGTTCCTTCCCCGAAACGATCGACTTAGCAAAGGCGGGGGGTAATGTTATAATACCGCAACGGCTTGCAGCGCGAACCGGCAGCTGCTCCGGCAACACTGATCATGGACTCACGCTGGTGCAGTCTGCGACTAAGACGCAACGACACTTGCCTTTTGGTAGTTGTTTATCGTCCCCCAATGTCAATCCCCAGAAATGGACTCCCGCCTAGCGTTATCCTTGGGCAGGGTCCTACGAGGACGATACAGTCAGCTTCGCACCTTAGGCGACTACATTATTCATGATTTGGAAGTTCCGGCATTACCCAACGAGCAGTTTAAGGCCGACCAGCAAGATTATAATACAAGCATTCCGCTCGTCAGCCATGTCAGTTCACCCACCCGATTCAGGGCCGGAAATAAACCACCAGTGCTTGATTCAGTGTTCACGAACGACGAGCTCATGATTGTGAAACCAAGGCTGGAGAGCCCCCTGGAGCGAAGTGACCACGTAACCATAATTTACGACGTCGTGTGCTATGCGGATTATCCACAAGAACATACTAACTTGTTTCGAACAATCACCCACTACACGTACTGGCAGAACTTGTGGGAGATGCCAGCAGCGAGTTTCCGGTCGACTGTTCTATTGACAGTGCTTTGTTGGATTGTAGTGGCAAGTTCAGTGATCTGATTAAATCTGCATCGCTCAACAAGCCCCTTCCCTTTTTGCAAGAGCACAATCATTCATTCGGAGTAGAACCTGAAAACACATGACAGTAAGAGACGCCGCGTGGCATGTGTATAGAGCGAACCCTAGTCCTGACAACTGGAGTAACTATGTTGTGCACCGTAATCACCGTACCACCGTTGTGCGTGAGGACAAATTAGTACACCAGAAGTCTAGCAGAAAAGTATTGCGTTAACAAAATACTTCTGCACATATATGTGAAAACCATCCGGAATGCTAAACGAGATGTTCCCCACTGAGGATGCCGTCAACTTTTACGACTACAATATGTCCCAATTTTCCGACGTGCTACTAGAATTTGTAACATACCTGTTACATTCTCCCAGACGCCCGTATATACATACGTCGCCCTTAGTTCGCCGACTATTTTGAGGAAGCTGCTGTCGTTGCGCACCCATAGTTCACTCGGAGTTAACGACATTCCTCCGAAAGCGCTGCAGGTGGTATCTACGAGGATAGCTGAACCATTAACGAGATATTTCCAAAGAAGATTGGATGAACAGCTTGTCTCTAGCATGTGGAAGCAAGGCATCATTACCCTACAGCAAGGCATTACCCTACTATCGCTCAGTGACTCTTCTCCCGGTGCTCTCTAAGGTGATGGAATAGATCATGGCTGAGGATGTAATGGGCTACTTCGATTGATCTAACACCATAGCATCGGAGCAACACGGATTTCATCAGCACCTGTCATGTACTGCCAACCTTCTTCTGGCCCGCGGTAGTTAGACCGAGAGAGCCGATAGTGGGACAGGCATTGATGTCATCTACCTATCCAACGTATTCGCTCGCATAGATCACCGCATCCTACTCCAAAAGCTGCAAGCAGACGGAGTTGGAAACCCTATCCTTGGAAATATCGGAAAATACCTCTCTCTGCGACGCTGGCAGGTTTGAGTTCGAGTTTTATTTTTCGATCTAATTGATGTGGAGTGTGGTGTTCCACAAGGGGCGGTGTTGGGGTCGCGGTTATGCTTGTTCTTCATTAACGACCTTGTGAGTGTCATCAAATCAAATTTCCTGCTTTTTGCCAGTGACATCAAGATATGGAGGGCAATCGACTGTCAATAAGATCACGATATGTCGCAACGAGAAGTAGACTGCGCTTTGGAATTGTCAAAGTTAAACCCACTTTTGTTTAACCTGGACAAGTTCGAAACCGCGCATGTCCGGCACAAGCCCACGTACACATATAAGCTTGGAGACGATATGCTGAATACGGCCTCACAAGAGCGAGACGTTGGGGTGGTGATCCAAGAGGATTCGCGCTGTTCGGCACAGTCCTTGAAGGCGTCCAAAACCGCGAAGCAACACCTTGGTCTGTTACGGAGGGCGTTCGGGAGGTTCGATCCCTCCATTTTCACCCAAATGCTCAATCCGTCTGTGAGGCCCCATATACAGTAGGCGATCCAGGCTTGGCAAACCTGCTTGAAACGCTGTCTGTTTTGCACTGGAAACGGCGGAGCGATGGGCAATGAAAAATGTGAAGAGGTAGGCCCATCTGCAATACCATGGGCGACTGAAAGCCCTGGGAGTGTACAGCGGATGATATCGCGGTCTGCGATGTGACCTCATCCTGGCGTTCCAGATTTTGACAAATCCCAGTTACGCTTGCCGCCACTACCTGAAGCTTAGCTACAACGTAGAATTGTGGGATCATAAAGTGAAAGTTGCCACGCAATACAGTCTTCTTTAGGACTGCCGGAAGCATAATTCGCATTTTGTTGCTCAACCATGGAGCGCTCTTTCAGGTTTTGTCATTTTAGCGCCCACGCTTCTCATTTTAAAAAGTGACTCGATGATGCTTTACATCATTTACATTACTTGATCTGATTTCTGTTCAATGAGTGATGACAAGACGCAGATAAACATTGTGCTCACTAACCCCAGGAACTCGAGGTAGACGGATATACCCACGTGTTAACGTGGACAATATGGTGAGTCCACAGATGCGTTTTGCACTTTTGTGTAACTTCACTGAATTAAGGTTATTTTCGCAAACCATCTCACGGGACTTGGCAAGCGTCGGTTTTTATAACCCCTATCATGACATTGTTCCATATATATATATATATATATATATATATATATACATCGCGAGAGAAAAGTCGGTTCTCACCTTCCCTTTCGACGTTTATATATTTGTATCATGTGAAATAAACATTCGTTGGTTAACCAGTTTCCGCTTTTACTTACCTTTGGGTCACACTTGGGGATGAGAAGCACTTATCCAACCCACCGAATCCTGTGAACTAAAGTACTGAGGCTCAGTAGCTTGCCGATACTGTTTACTTTTAAGATCAGAGGACAGATCTAAGCATTGGTAATGTAATGTTGCAACAGTACGCCAGCAATTCTCTGAAATTAGCGGTGATCGAAAACATAGGATAGGAACATGAGTTGCGCAACTGCAGAGCGTGAAGGCTCTTTCCGGTTTTGTAGACTTGTTCCATCACGCTTTTGCTGACGTCGAGTTAATGCCAAAGACTTCGGAGACTAAGGAAAGCAACACGAGTCATATAGACGTTCAAGGAGACCTAAGGCCATGAGCCATGAGCGTTGAGGCAGTGTCTGTGGGAAACAAATCATTACCAGTGGATGGCGTCGTATGAGTTGCTCAGGGGACTAGATCTGACTAACCGAGGTAGAGACAGAGCTACGTAGGTTAACAAAGTACGCTGACGATTTCTCCAGCCTTGTCTGCCAAGTTAAGTGAAGGCTATATTCATTTAAGAGGCGACTTCATGATGTCTTAGCAGATCCTCAAGAGCCCATACAGCCCTTATCAGCATCAATTGAAACTCGGCCAGCACGACTCCCCGATGGGACACCATTTGGAGTTGGACACGCAGTACAGCCGACTGGCAAGTCCACGAAAGTTTTCTCACTCCGAGTTTCGTAGCCTTAGAACTACCCCCGTCCTCAGCACATCAGACCATTACCCCAAGTTATCCCTATTCAAAAGGTGACTTGATGACACCGCCACATTAGAATGAAGTAGTTTTGGTCTGTGGTCATCAAATGATAACCAGTAGTTTACTCATTCAATCTATTGTCCACCAATGAGAAAGTCTTGGTGAGCCCAGTAGAGCGATCTGTATTTTGCCAACACTGAGTTGTCATATCACAAATATATCCCTAAGGGACTTAGAACTTATTTTACTTTTACACTTTAGAAACCATTGCTGTACTAAAAGATATCATGTTCACACCCAGGGGTTAGCCCAATAAAATTGCTGCCAAATCTTTGGAATGGACAAACATGAACTAAAGACGGCCCAGTGCTTTTAAGAGCAATATGTACCCTACACGTTCTTCCGAAGCGGTGTAAGCAGAGTACGTCTTGATTGCATTATGGGGTATCCATATGGACAGCGGTTCACTATGATTTGAAACTTGGTCACTTCGAGCACTGGAACCGTAGCCGAATTGGTATTTCCGCTATTACTTGCTTTTAACACAAGTCAAGTAAAAGAAAGAATATGCCTTATGCAGCCGTGGAGAGTGAATATTTAGCGCTAACACATACGCCACAGAATGGGATAATTAATGAAAAGCAAGACTACATGCGGATAAATATAAAACCACTGTGATTGAAAAAATGATTTGGAAGAGTAAATATCGCTGGAGTAATTCACTAACCAGTTCTTGAATGACTAAAATTTACTCGTTCAAAAAACGTGACAGGAAAGGGACAACAGATGTACCATAGGTCCTTGCGCCGATGTCTATAGTTTTGTAGATAAGTCTGGTCGAGCAGCAAGTTGATAAGCATCCACACAAAGCTCTGTGGAGGGGACGGCTAACATCTGCGAGTATTTTAAATGCAGGCTTGTTATATGTGGTGACATGCTACTACAACGGGGTAGAAGTTTAAGTGCTCTGCCAATTATCTTGAGGTCTTCACACAGGAGACAAGGAAAGATAACTGGAGAGCAATAGGTCCAGTAGGGTAACCCGCATGCAGTGCTAAAATGCTGGGTCAAAAATCGGGGCAGGGAATAAAACCTGAGACGTATAATGTAGAAAGCGAATCTTCTAGTCTTAGTGAATGTTTTGTTCACGTGAAGGGACTATGTAAGCCCACTGCTCAGCGTCACTCCCAGGTAAGTTACCGAAGGGGAAGAGGTCAAACAGTCACCATCAGTACAAAGTTGCGGACACTGTCAGGATTTGCTGGTAGTGACTTTCTTAGAACGGCGTAAAATTGACATCCTTGCATTTTGAGATGTTTAACGGTTGGTATTGGGATTTGGACCAACTGTGAGGTTGTACAATAGGGTCTGTAGCTTGGCCGATGACTCTATGCTTGGATAGTGGACGCCAGTGGATCAAATAATCCGCATACTTCGGCAGGATGGCTTCTTCAGGGACGAGGATTGAGGTAAACTAAGTGAAAAATAGGAATGGGGAACAAATGGCTCCCTGAAGAACACCAGAGTTCGTGCTGACTGAAGTAGAGCTTCTCCCACTAAGCTGGGAAAATGGTTACGGATTGTAAAATAACCTTCCAGTGGAACAACAACAGGAGTTTGGACTCCGGAACCTAATAGATTACGCAACAGTATTTCGCGGTTCACACAACCGAAATCATTGCTAAAATCCAGAAAGCAGATGCAGATGTTTTGTTTTTGTTATCCAGTGGCGACAGCATAATATATATCAATTGTGCTATGGCATCTACGGTGGACTTTGAACAGCGTTAAGCAAACTGACGGGCGTCATTCAAATGGGTCTGGGTTGAGATATTTTTAAGAATAAGGCTCTCAAAGTCTTCAACGCAACCGGGTTGCAAGAGATCGACCGATATCTGCAGGTTTCCTTCTTTGGAAATGTCGTGATTCTTGTGCTTCGCCAACTACCAGCTATCTTGAGTTACTTGGAGCTCAGGGTGTCCAAGTAGGCGAGGAGCTCTACCAGGTAATCTTCACACTTCTGGAGGAGGACAGGGAAAAATTTATCCTGACCAAGTGATTTGTTCATCCGCAGTCCGATTACTTCGCAGTGTAGTACTAGGCTGTTCACAGGAGGATGATCTGAGGCTGGCTGCAACTCAGCAGCGGATATATCAAAGAGTGAAATGCTATCATGGTCACAGAAATTGTGGTTTAGTATTTCCACATCAGAAGTTGCTTGCGTGACCTCACGTGGGACACCATTTAACTGTTACCGTATTATCCATAGTTCACCATACTTATTGTTTCTAAGTATGTCTAAAACCTCGATATGTTTGAGGCGATACACTTCGAGTTGTAAGTCAATCGATAGGGACTTCATAAATGTAGGTCTAGTGGAAAAGTTCTACTCCAATCTCAAACTGCTATACAGACACAAGGTCCATGGAGAACACGCTGCATTTCAACGTCACCAAGTGCAAAGTTTTCAGCATACGGCACAAGACTATGCACAAGTACCGTCTTGGACCACAAATTCTACAGCGGGCTTCTCACGAGTGCGATTTCGGCGGGATAGTTCAAGATGATCTCGGTTGTTTGAGGCAGACTGAAAAGGCATCTAAGAAAGCAAACCAGTACCTCGGCCATCCTCGCAGAGCTTTCGGGAAGTTTGACCCTTCGATCTTTCCAAAAATGCTTAGTGCGTACGTGAGGCCGCACGCGGAATCCGCTATCCAAGCGTGGCAACCCTGGCTCAAGCACCATCTCACCGCGCTCGATACTGCACAACTTAGGGCAAAGAAGAGCGTCCGAGGTTTGACCAGTCTCCCCCGACCCACTCAGGCTGAAGACTCAAAAAATATACAGTGGACGTTATCGGCGTCTAAGGGGTGATCTCATAATGGTGTACCAGATCCTTAGAAACGCCAACCACCCATGCCATTCCCTACTAATACTCAGTCAAAATACCCCGCTAAGTGATCAGCGGTTTAAGCTGGTCACGCAATACAGCCGCCTGTAATGTCGGCAAAACTATTTCTTTCTTCGAGTGCCACTGCCTTGGAACATGTAATTAATGCTTCCACCCTATCCCTTTTCAAAAAGTGCCTTGGCGATACTCTGTCACGTCTACACTACGTGCTATAGCCCGTGACCACTAGCTGTTGGCGCTAATGCACGAAAGACACTGGACGGTGCCATAACCCTACTAGAGAATGAGTCGCTCCAAACCCCTTGCATACAATTTTTTAAAATACTACTAGTGTAGAAACTGGATTTCTGGATCCTGTCGACCCGAGTTAGCAGCTTACGAGTAAGCGTTGTCTTTGATTTCTTTTTACTTTTTTCTCGCTTATTACCTGGTCAATAACCATTCCCCTTATTTCTTTGTGTGCGCACATGCTAATTTCCAACTCCCTTTATATGGCAGTGCAGTTAAATCTGTAATAGCTTGAGCCGACGATTCCAAAATCGCTTGATCTATCTTCTCACTCCAACCACCCCAGGGGACATGTCAAGCACCTGCTTGTTTACCCGTTATACATCATTATTCAAGGATGTACCCACGGACGCCGCGGATTTTTGGATTCACGTGCTGGATTCCACTTTTGCTTCGGAATTACTGTGTTTTGCGTTATCTTTCTGTGTGAATTGTGCACCAATATATTTCATTTGGTGTATTTTTCTATTTGTGCAAATTTGATTGAGGATCTCTTGCTAATTGTGGAGATCTCATCGATTGGCCATTCACGACGAAACTGCAAAATTCTGCAATGGTTCGTAGTACAGCTACAAGGAAAACAAGTGCTCGTCGGCCCACGCAACAGCAAACGAAAGTGATTTGTGCTTTGAAATCGTGCTCTAAAACAATCCGGATTGCAATAACTTGTAATATCTGTGAAAAGAGCTTTCATCCCCGGTGCGTAGGTGTGGCAAAAATGAAGGAACGACCTTGCACATCAGACTCCATTTGGTTCTGTGCTGAGTGCATGGCCAACCCGCTCGTGAGGTGCGTTGCTCTACTGACAGAGAAATGTGACAAACTAACCCAAATTGTGCGACTAGCAACAGCTGAAACAGCGGGTGGATCGCAACCAGCTGGTGCCGCACTCGACTCACGTTGTCTAACCGTATGCCCACACCTGGCACAAACTAGTCAAAACGATTGTCTAGTAGAGAGCATACATCCCGCAACCCCACTCACGATAGGCTGCAAACAGAGAGTTTATGAAAGACTGCCAACCCCGGCGAATCCAACGTTGCAGAGTTCGGTTTTCCCGAGTGATATGGCTGTGGCTCATGATACTCCAGTGCATTCCGATTTACCGAATAACACAGGTAGTCCGACTACCTATGCAAATATCGTCGCTGATTGTCCACCCGTGGCAAATTTAACCAGCGTGTCTGCAAGCACACCGAAGGTTGTTAGAGGCGACACTAATAACAATGTGTACACGAAAAGATTTCCCCCCACGCCGCCGGTAATAGGATGCATGCCGGTATCCAAATGTACGAACTCCAAGAAGATGCAGAGTTCGATGAAGATAATATGCTCTAACGTGCCTGAGTCAAAGTCAAACTCTATCAAAGATAGACTACTGGACGACATGAAACAGTGGGAATCCATATGCCGAGCAATTGGAATACAGCCTAAACAGGCTAGCTTATGTCGTATCATCTGCCACCCCAACTCACTTCACTATGGCGAGCCGAGACTACTTCAAGTGACATTGCAGTCCGGTAACGAAGCAGAGACAGTCCTCTTGTCAGCTCACCGTCTTCGTGATTCATCATGCGGAGTTCGCATATTCCCGGATATACCTTGGAGTGAGCGTCGACAACGAAAACAGAATCCTGGAGAACACCGCAAGCAAACTGATGAAAGATCCATCTTTGTCCATGGTGTCCCCGAAACACAGGCACCGGAAGAGTCGCAGGTCAAAGCTCATGACTTGGAAGAGTGGCGGTATATCCGCGAAGCACTATCTCTCCACGACGTAATTGCCAGCTCAACATCGAGGTTACCCATATCGCCAAAATACAAAGGAAGTGGTCCACGAGTGCTTAAAGTCTTGCTTTACTCCAAACAAATGGTTGAAACGGTGCTCGGGAATTGGCACAAGTTCCGCACCAAATTGCCATCAGAAATACGTCTGAAGGCGGTTGGAACCAGGCCACCAATGGATAAGGGAACACGAAACCAGCAAGAAGTAGTCGCGATCCCCGCTGTCTGCATTTCTGTACCGGAACACAATGAGACGCCCCAGCCGTTCGATGAAGAAGGAAAAGACAGTCTGCTGCAGATCGACTCAGGGCGCTGTAGGCATCCCACCGTAACGGCCCCGGGAAGTTTGCAAGAGACACATCAAAAAAACGTCCCTCAGCCGACCCAACAAGGGTCGGCGTAAATTCTCGGAAAACCAACGTATGTTCAAACACGCTTCTAACATCCGTAGTTCTCAATTGCCTTTATACAAACGCCCAAGGGCTTCTAAGCAAATTGGCAGAACTTCGATCTCGTCATAACTCAATGTGTTGGGACGTCATCATGATAACTGAGACGTGGCTGAACGACATGATTAGTGACGCTGAGATCGAACTACCTGGCATGTCACTACTGCGTAACGATCGACCCACCAAGGGCGGCGGTGTAATTCTCTACTACCGTTCAGACCTTCTCATCGAGCTCATGAACGACCCTGGGATTCAAACCGTAGACTCCTTATGGTGCTGCCTACACCTAAAGCACGGCGATAAATGCTTATTGGCCATCGTATATCGTCCACCAATGTCCACTTTAGAAATGGACAAGGCCCTGTCTTCTGCTTTGAAGAATTTACTGGAACGGTCATACAGTCATGTTTTGCTGGTAGGGGACTTCAATCTGCACGGCCTAGAAACCCCAGCCACCATGAGTGAACCATTCAAAGCCGATCTACAAGAGCTAATTGCAGGATCACCGCTGTACCACCATGTCACATCCCCAACGCGATTCAGGACAGGAAACAAACCGGCCATCTTGGACCTCGTTTTCACCAATGAGGAACTGATGACTGACGTAGTAACCACATCCACTCCCTTGGGCCGCAGCGATCATGCGACACTATTGTTCCAATACTTGTGTTATGCAGATTATCCTAATGAAAGCAACGTGGAATCTTACGTCGTAACCAACTACGATAACCTGGCAGAACTCATTAGTGCTACGAGCTGGTCCTTCTTAACTGAGTGGTCCCCAGAAGTGGCATGCGGGAAATTTGTCAACAAATTCAACACGCTCGTAGCATTGGCATCTAAAACCAAAATCCCCCGACCCGACAAGGCGAAGTCGTTTCTCAGAAGCAGGACCCGGAAATGCATGGGATTGAGGGATCTGGCATGGCGCGCCCATATAGCCTCTCCGAGCGAGGATACTTGGAACACCTATATTACACAAAGAAACCACTGTGTCACACTCCTCAGGGAGGATAAGGTAAAGAGCCAACAAGATCTTGTGTCAAAGTGCTGCGTTAACCCAAAGCTACTATACAGACACATAAATAAGCTTCGCCGCGTTAAGCGCGGAATTCCGGCTCTGCGCACAGCTTTCGGATTAGCACATACGGCACAGGATGCGGCGAACGTCCTAGGACAACACTTCGGCCGCACTTTCCAGTGTGTGCAAACATCCTGCACCATATCTAGGCAACTTATTCCGCCATCAGGCCTTAACCACATTTCCTTCACAACTGCAGCTGTATTGAAGCGGTTGATGTCGTTGCGCGAATTTAGCTCCCCGGGTGCGGACGGCATTCGGCCGAAAGCGCTGAAAGTTTCCGCCACGAGCTTAGCTGAACCTTTGGCGACACTCTTTCAGCGATGCCTTAACGAGATGCACGTCCCAACGATGTGGAAGCACGGGATCATCACTCCAATCCACAAAAATGGTAGCCGTGCAGATCCAACTAATTATCGTCCGATTACCCTTCTTCCGGTAATCTCCAAGATCATGGAGTCCATTGTAGCCGAGGCCCTCATGGAGTACCTGGAGAAAAACAACATCCTCGTTCCGGAGCAGCACGGATTTCGCCAAGGCAGGTCCTGCACAACTAATTTGCTGATTGCTCGTTCAAACTGGACAGAGTCTGTGGACGCCGAAGTCGGAGTGGATGTAGCCTACTTGGACTTCTCTAAGGCATTCGACCGACTGGACCATCGGATTTTACTGAACAAGCTGCAGCATTGTGGTATCGGCAATCCTATTCTAGGATGGATAGGCGAATTTCTCGTTCAACGTCACCTGAATGTGAGAGTCCGAAATACCCTGTCGGAACCAATCGAAGTTCAGTGTGGCGTACCTCAGGGCTCGGTACTCGGGCCTCGCTTGTTCATTGTTTTCATAAATGATCTTGCAGCTGCACTATCTTCCAACTTTCTGCTGTTTGCAGATGACCTAAAGATATGGCGTGCCATAGCTTCAGGAGAGGATCACACAGCCTTGCAGGATGATTTGGACAAAGCATACAAGTGGTCAAACGAGAACATGCTACAGTTCAACACCACAAAGTGCAAAATCTTGAGCATACGCCATCAGAGTGCGTATAACTACCGCTTAGGACCTGACATTCTACAGCGGACCTCTCATGAGTGCGATCTTGGCGTGCTTGTACAAGAAGATCTTGGGTGCTTAATGCAGACCGAAAAGGCCTCCAAGAGAGCAAACCAACACTTTGGCCTTCTGCGTAGAGCGTTTGGGAAGTTTGACGCCTCAATCTTTCCGAAAATGCTTAGCGCTTTTGTTAGACCGCACACAGAATACGCTATTCAAGCGTGGCAACCATGGCAGAAGTGCCACCTCACTGCACTCGATACTGCACAACGCAGAGCGACAAAATACGTCAAAGGTCTTTCCAGCCTTCCCTACCCACTCAGGCTGAAAACTCTTAACTTATACAGTGGACGTTACCGTCGTTTGAGAGGCGATCTCATATTGGTGTACCGGATACTGAGAACCCCCAACCACACGTGTCATTCCCTTTTGAAACGTAGTCAAAACGCATCCCTAAGAGGTCATCAGTTTAAGTTGATCACACAGTACAGTCGACTGGAATGTCGACGCAATTTCTTCTCCCTCCGAGTGTCACAACCTTGGAACGCCCTTCCAGAACATGTAATTAACGCTCCCACCCTATCCCTTTTCAAAAAACGCCTTGACGAAACTCTGACACGATTGCACTATGTGATATAACGTGCGACCATCGGATGATGGTATTAGTGAACAAAGAACGTGGACGGAATCCACTTAAAATTCCTATTGGAATACTTGTTTATGTGCATTTCCAATCCCTTGGTGAGTCATGCATTTCACACGTACTTTCATCGATACGATTTTTTAATTTTACGATGTTAATTCTCATCATCCTACGGGACCTGTCAAGCATTGCTTTTATACCCGTCATAAACCATTGTTCCAATTGTTCCATTGTTCCTTGTTCAGTGGTGATCCACACGTAAAGTTGAATCTGTGCAGTTCCACAACTGCATCTTCAACATATTTGCGAGGTCAAATTTCATGCAGCATAATCATGTTCTAGCGAAAACATTCCCGACCTTTTATAATACTGTTGATGTCTTCGAATTTTTTAAGTAGCGATCGAACATTAGCACTGAGTCAAACTGGTAGGGTCATAATTCCGATATGTTTATTTCTTGGTGCAATCCGTCATCAGGCATGGTTCTTTTGTGTAGAATTCCTTTGCCATTTCTTAATTCTTTTTCTTTTGTGTCATATAGCTTGACCAGGATAAAGCGCGCAGTTCATTTGCGTGAAAGCACGCACTCACGTAAACTACCCAGTCCATGGTTTCGGAACAACACATTGATAAATTAAAACAAAAGATTTGACTCCGCGCCGAAATGCGTGTGTTTTAGTATATCCTTTGGATAGAAATTATAGAGCGCGGCCAAATTTGTAGTCCCACAGTTTGTTACAGAGTGCGCAGCATGGTATTTAACCCCCACGTATCAGTTGGTTACTATTTATATCTTTGCAGGCAGTATTCTCCAATGGAATGCTCTCCGCGTTGTTCCACATTCCAAAAGAGCAGCTCAATGTCTATTTCACGTGTGCCTGATGGAGGACATTGGGCCGACTTGGCTGGTTGGTGGATCCCATCCACATACGTTTGGCGCTTGGTTCTTAATATGAAGAGCATGTTTGTACTTGTAAGAGGTGCAGCGTAGACGAGTTGCATTTCCTCTGTAAGCGTGAGTGTTTTCTGGCTGTTCACAGGTACGTTGGAAGGAAAACTAAGAACTGAGTTTACCGACCCAAACTACACGGCCCATACGTTTGTCGACGTCAAGATTTGTGAGGCTCCTGACTCAGTGCATAGTTTTCTCAGATTGTCGGCTGATGTAACTGGATTCCTTTTTGCAGTGTCTGTAGCGTGTCCTCATCATCAACCAAAAATAGTTTGCCGTACCCAAGCGCTGTCCACGACCAGAAACTATAATCATGCAGATAAAGTTGCAAGGGTAGTTTTGCTGTAGCATTTCTTACGCTACCTCAACTTGGCGGACCATTTAACACCACATATTCGCTCGTCGCCTGGAGCGTGAGTCTACATTACAATAGTCAAATTTGACTGAACCGGCTAAGGATAGTTAAAATGTTTACATACTCTCATCTGCTTTGGCGACTTCAAGGTTTACACATTTAATTTTTAACCCAGCATTGCGGTAGGAATGTTGCTGTCATCCGCGTGAACAAAGCTCGCCAGGAGTGGACATTATTCGTTCAAAAGCACTGAAGGCTACGGTCACTAAGCTAACCGAGCCCCTGTCGCAGTTCCCCCCCAAGGTGTTCAGCTGATAAGCAACTCCCCACTACATGTAAGCGTAGCAACATCACTCATATCTTGAGGGCGGTATCCTCTGGTCGTGCGAACTATCGCCCAGTGACTCTCCTCCCTTTGCTCGCGGAGGTGACGCAAGTGATCGTCGCTGAAGTGTTGGTGGACTGCATGGAAATATACTATGTCTTGACTTGGGGTCAGCATGGATTCCATCAACAGCGGTCATACACCACAAACCTACTGATGGCACGAGGTAGTTGGACGGAAGTTGTCGATGGTGGGGCCGGGATCGACGTCATCTACCTAGACTTTTCGAACGCTTTCGATCGCCGGCATCATCGAATCCTACTTCACAGTCTACATAGTTATGAAATCGCGGTTTCAGTCCTTGGGTGAATCTTCAGCTCTGTTCATCCACCGAGACTCAAGTGCATGCTAGCGCATCACTCTCCAACCCTAAGGAGGGAGCATGCGGTGTTACACCGAGCTCAATTCTGCAACCACGCATACTCCTGGTGTTTATCAACTGCCTGACAAGAGTTATCGACTCAAAATTTCTGCTTTTCTCCGATGATCTTGAGATCTGTTGAGGGATTAATTGCAACGAAGATAACGATTTCCTCCAAGGTAAGCTGGATTGTGTTCTGCAGTGCTGAGCGAGAAACCTACTCCGGTTCAACCCAGTTAAGTGCAAGGTGAGCCGCACGCTTTTCCAGCCGGTGTGTGTGTGTGCACAATCTTGGAAAGCACATTCTGCAGTAGGCCTGTCAGGAGCGCGTCCTTGGGATCCTTGTTTAGGACGATCTCAACTATTCGGGACGATTGCATAAGGTGGAGAGAATTGTCATGCAACACTTTGGCCTTCTTTGCAGAGCACTCGATCGGTTTGACCCCTCAACCTTCCCACAAATACTTGACGCCTACAAGTGACCGCAAGCGGAATACGCCATCCAAGTGTGGCATTCGAGGAAGAAACAAGATCTCGCTGCTCCCGAGGCTCCTAAATGAAGCGTATCCAAGAACGTTGTAGGCTTCTTTCATCTGCCCTACCAAGTTGGATTATGGTCCCTAGGAATATATAGCAGTTAATATCAACGTTTTCGTGGACAGCTCATAGTGTTTTACCAGATACTGAAGAATTTAAATAAGATTTGTCGTCTGTTGCTGCAAATGAACCACAGCGTCAACCTAAGGGGTCATCAGTTAAAACTGGAATGCTAGAATATTGCTGAAATTTCTTCTTCCTTTGTTTGTCAGCCGTGAAAAGCTCCCCAACTTACTTTGTTTCTACCCCCAAACGAACAATGTTAAAAAAGATTTGGCAAAGCATTGTCCCATTTGCATTTCATTTTATAAAGTGTTAGCCGGAAATTACATAATACCACAAAAGGATGTTTTCCAAAAGCCTAAACATCTTGATGTATGCATATGATCATGTGAATACCGCTCTTTTACGCTTGTCTCAATGCGGTGTCCATCAAAATGACTTTCGTTTTATCACTTTATTTTCCTTATCTAAATTCTTTCCATTTCACGATACTTGTTAAGCGTTGCTTTTGGCTCGCAGTACATGATTATTCCATTGTCAACTGCGACTGTATGCCTACCTTCTAATGACCAAAAAGATGACTGCTAATGTACAGTTTTGCATTCTGGGATGGACAATTTGGCTACAGGATTTTCTTACCCATCGAGACAGCATTTTAGTGTGAAATTTAACTGGTTTTCTAATAACTACGGAGCATTAAATGAAACCATAAACAGACGCTATGGACTGTTTGTGACGTAATTTACAGGCGTCCATAGCCACACCTCATAGTTTCTACGGTACTCAGAGGTACTTTTCTTTTGGCCGGTGTAAAACTTGTCGCAAAATAAAATAATTGCCTGCAATTCCATTAGTTTGTTAGACATATTGCTCATGGATGATGGCTACAACATTATTTGTATTCATCGTTCAGACTCCATCTTGCGTCGGTTCAACTCGCGATTTCAGATTTGTCTAATCACTTTCTTCCTGATCTTTTAGTGTACAGCATCAAGGTCAGTGTGCAAGTTTAGGGAATATTCTATTGAAGATAAACTGCTATGGGGTTTACTCTCCTTTCTAAATATCCGATTGTCAGAATCTCTATTCTAGTCCAGTCACAGTAGGGGGCCTTTTCCATCGACCTACACTGAGATCAAAGATAACGCCTAATAGGTCCTTTGGGCATATTTGTGTTTCTGCATTCTCATAATCAATTTTCCCCTTGTTTGGCCGACATAGTTTTCTCATGGCATCTGCACAGAATCCGGTAAGCAAATCTTCACCGCTGATGTGACTCCGCGTTTCTTTTTGGTTTAAACAATGTTATTTTCAGAATAGCCATTGTTTCTCCGACAACCAATAGGATATGTGATTTGGAGAATTTTAACAGTCAGTTGTGAGACATACTTCGCATACGGTAAAGCGATCTCTTTCGTCCTCGCTCGTCGGATTGTGCCTGTAGTAATTTTGTGATTTGTGTGCTTCCGAACGAAATTGGGCAAGTAAATTTGCTACATAATATACGCTGACGTATACATCTATTATACAAGCTTTGATACAACTGTGCTGCGTTATGATTCTGTCCTACGGAATAAGATATGTGTACAGATTATTTTGTGGTTATTGTGCTGTTAAAATTTAGATTATGATGGCTGTTTGTCTGTTAGGTAAACTGGCTTTAGCAGTTTGTTCACAACTCAGTTGAGAGAATCAGTCAAAGACCTAATGTACTCATGAGTAGGGGATTTTGATGTAATTATGTGAGGTCCATCGCAGCCAGTTTCCAAATCAGACAGTCGTCCACATGCCCGGAAAAGCACCAGACTGCAGTTTCAGCTTGTTGTGCATCATCAGTAGTGCCTTTCGTGTCTTCCAGGGCCAACCATGTTCTCTGCAACCTTCGTAACTTGCATGGCAGTGGAGAATAAGACGCGATATATCGCAGTTAGCTTGTAAATCATGACGGTCCGAAGCTGTCCTCCGTGGCCCAGTGGAATAAGCTGCTGACTGGCGGTTCAAGCCGCTGGTGGTCATGGGTTCGAAACCTAATGGATCCGATGGATGCGCACTACTGACGATGCCCAACAGGTTGAAACTGGAGTTTAGTGCTTTTCCGGGCATGTGGACGACTCTCTGATTTGGAAACTGGCTGCGAAGAACCTCACTTAAAGACCTAATGGACAATGAAACGTTGATTTTTACGGGCTAAGAACAACCGCTTTACAAGCCACGTTTGGTGGTCTGGTTGGGTTAGATAAATACATTATAAAAAAGTATAGTTAATACTTCTGCTTTCCAAAGAATGGATTTATCTTTCGTGGTGCAGCCGTCTTGCATACCGTGTAGTTACACAGCACTAATAGGTTACAGATAATAAATCCAACTTATTTCCCAGGAGACGAATGGAGAAATAGCCTTAAGTAACAAAATGTAAGTGGCTGAACGCAGCATCCAACCGAGTTTTAATTCTGGCTATTATCGGTACAGAAAGGACCAATCCGTGGCAAAATTTTCACGGATGACATAGAAAGAGAGAAGAAATTGCTGCGGTACTGCAGACAGTTATACTGTTCTGAGAGTTTCAATGAATGAGCTCAGGTTTGTATTAGTGCCCAGCTGCAGTAAAGAACGGCACACATTATTTGGGTGGCACAGAACCAAGTAGGCTAGTATCAGGTCGCTTCGTAGTCGGCAAACCCTTCTGCTGCTTAATTCCAGACGATTTGGCTTCTACTCGTAAGGGAGAGTACGCATTCCGATGACGTACTTGGTTGCCCGACGTTAAGGCTGATCCAGTGCTTCAACCATGGACACCAGGCTTGAATTGTCTATTGGACATGGAAGCAAACAAATGCACTGAACATCTATCGGAAAACAGGGAGGTCCATTTGTCCAAAAGCCAGTTTCAACAGCCCGACGTTTTGGTTACCAGCTTTCGATGCGTTTTGGATTGCGTGGAACAAACGAAATCATCATGAAACAGCACACCCAGATCGCGTTCGATGGAAGACCACTGCAGTACTTGCGTTCCGAGCGTGATGAGAGCTTGTTGCATAAATTTGCAGCCAAAAAAGCAATAAAAAAGGTAAACGAGTCAAAATAGTGAGGCTTATCTGCTTTAAAGCCCAACATCACATGGCCAGATGAGACTTGGAAATGCGGATGAAGCCTATGGAGGGACTACCCCGCATGGAAGCTGGTCCACAGGAGACGGTTCCATGGATAGCCGTATTACTTTATTTGAACTGATGGCGTTTCTTACAATTATTTTTGCTATCAGCTCTTTCTTGCACTACTTTTAACTGATAGAAAACTCCCAACGCTTCAGATGAAACCTTGTCACACTTAGACAATTTTCTTCACTATGTGCTTATGCTGTACTATATGATCAGACCACGTAATCGGTCTGTGTCTCGCAACGTCGAGCAATAGACCATTTATTTATTTATTTATGTGATTTGATGTCGCATGCAGAGTACCTTGCAATTTCTCACTTTGAATTGTAGTAAGTGTTATAATCAACACAGCTGCAACGTATCTAAGTCACTCTGAAGCCGATGCTGGTTGACATTCCCCTGAATACTTCACCAAGTCCCTGGCAAACACAGAGACTTTGAAGCGATTACCTGTGCGAGGTTATGAATAAATAAGAAAATTAATCTTGTCCCTTGAACTGTGCCTTGAGGCACACCACGTTCGACTTTCGTGGGGAAAGATAAAAACCCCAGAACTAAGATCACTAACTGCCGTTGGAGGACAAAGTTGGCGATGTAGCGCATGGGAGGGTTATCGACTCCGTAATGCTGAAGCTTGGAAAGGAGTATCCGATTAGCTGGACAGTCGAATACCTTCGAAAATCCAGTTAGCTCATGTCATCGTCCTCTCCAACGTCAGTTGACTAAGTCCAACCTCTGCATGCTGTTAGTAAATTCGTTGTGAACCATCGTTGCCAACGCAAGCCAAACTGTTGGGAAACCGCGCATTTACAGTTTTCTAGGTTAGACCACCAACGCACTGGCAATGATGAATGTGCTTTTTGTCTTTTCTGAGCGATTGATTTAACTGGCTTTATTGGGTTACTTATTTGTCCTAAGTATCTATCTCTGGAAAGGATCTTTACTCTGACCATGTCGCGTCGCATACTGTCATCCATTTTCCTCAGCAGCTGCTTCCGAAAGAGACTATTTTAAGTCCATTGTAAATTCTTTCCTCCGAAACATCTGTAACCCGTCTATAGAATTTGCTGATGGCTTCGGGTCAGATGACTTCCGAAGAGCCTTCGGCGGGGAATGACGAGGTTGTGCCAATGCCAAGCTAGGCTAAGCGGTCGTAGGGTCTGATTTTGTGCGCAGCACCGCATGGTTCTTATTTCGATATTCCGCATAGCAGATAAAGGTGTAAACCATGACTGCATGATTATTGTGATCCAAAAGACATTCGACTATGAAGTTGTCAGTCACATGTCTCGCGTTGGTGAACAGAAGATCAAGCCCAGATGACCTGTTACCAGTTCTGAACCGAATGAGCAAAATACACTGATGGTAGAACAAAAGCAACGCTAGTTAACGGAAAGCCGCTTGTGTACTTGTGTGCGCTACAATTCGTAAGGAGTCCACGATCCGATGTGGGACATTTGAGCACTGATTGGTGGCGAAATATCTCCAAATAGACCGACCAGTTACGCGCTTAACCAAAAAGTGTGGCATTCACACTACCCACATTGCGTAAAACAGAACAGAGAAGTAGCGGTGAAATGAGTGAAGCACGGACACACTGCAAGCACCAGGCATCACCCACATGATAGGGTTCCTTGTGGATACTTGCCAATTTGCATGGGTGCAGTCACAGATGATTTTGCCGAAATCACGTGATATCGGGTAGACCACATTCATGACACATGATCCCAAGCTGCTGAAGGGTTTTAGAAATGTTTACTGATTCCCCCAATAGCTCATACGACAAATACTCTAGTCACCAATCCGGAAAATCACTAGACGACCGGTTAACTCGAGTGGGGCTTATCTGTGGCGCACATGCATGTATGCTACCCGCCTTTTGGTATTTTACGGATTGATAGTCAGACTAGCTGGCTTGTAAACTGTTGATCGGTAATTAAATATTTGCCCTACTAACCCTTTAATGTCAACCATACATAGATGTTGCAGGTGGAAGACGTGACCACCAGAAGCCAGCTACTGTTCTCTGCAAGGGCCGCAGCCTGTATGTCGCTACTCAGTGAGTTACGCTACATCACAGTTAGCCTGCAAGTTATTAAAGTCCGCAATCGACTCCTATGGCTCAATGGTAAAAGCTTCTGGCTAGTGGTGCAAGCTTCTAGCGCTCACGGATTGGGTACATAGTGAAACCGGAGGATGCGCAGCACTGACAAATCGCAACAGAGTGAAATGACCACCTGGTGCTTTTCTGGATTGGTGACCAGACTAGTTGGCTTATGAGTCACTTGGATGATGAGTTTGCTGATCAGTTTGTTGAAATAACTATCGATTTTGGTACTAGGCTAAATCCGCCTAATGGAATACCAAATTTAGTGTAATGGCATGTGATGATACGTTCAAGCTGCAACTTATCCTTGTACTGAAATCTGCTTTTGTGTTTGTTTTGTGGGCATTGACTCGGGATTGATATTCTACTTAAAATGATGATTAAGGTTCTGATGACTTAAGAAAGAATAGAGGACCCAATGAGACGAAACGCAAGCAGCGTTGAAATGCAACAAGACAGCAGAAACTGAGGGTTATCCGAATTTTATGGTTAAATTGGAGCATTCAATACTACGTAATTTTGTCAGTTATATGAGCTGATCAGGTGAAATTGCGGCTTGCAAACTTTTACGATTGCATGTTTGAGGAAACTGCTTGTAACCCAGGGTTTATGTCATCAACCTCTTCGCCTTAACATTTCTCCTAATCGAAGCAAAGAAACCGTATTTCATTCCATTGTACTTGTGACTATGTTCAGTTCAGTGGGAAGGCTTTACCGGAAATAGGATTAGGGTCTACACAGTTGAAGGATAAAGGATTTGGCGAAATACATGATGAATATGGATTGGAAGTGTCTTGATGAAGAGCTTCTGTGTTGCAGTTCGCGACTGGATTTGCCTTGCTGAGTGACGGGTCTGATGCTGTTAGTTTGGGGTTGAGCTAATTCAGTAAAGCATGGCTTTTCCACCGCGGTTTCAAGGTAGCATGTGCTGCGCAATCATGCAGCGCACAATCACCCTTCCAACAGTGCAGTTGTCCTTGATCCACCCAATACTGATTTAAAACTGTCGCTACCCCATCGTACATTAACGCGTCGACATTAATCGTGTTCTGATCGTTACTGTACAACAGAGCCAAAAAATCATTGAACCCTGTCCTTACGAAAGTCAATCTGATTGTCTCAAGTCACGATTTATCTGTCCCGATGAAATCATCCGTCGCATTATTCACTTAACTTTACCGGCACTTGTCATTTACTGGGACTAGGAAAACTGCACAGATGTAATTGTTACTCTTGACATCCACTACCTTCCGCATTCAAAAGGAATGTGTGCGCCCGCGTGCACTTGTGTAGAAGCTGTAACATTTTCACCTGCCCACCCACATCCCCCTATCTACGGTGAGAATAACACAATCTGCGGTGACGTTGAAGATTTAGACATGCGAGTGTGTGTTTATGTGTTTAGATGATAATTTCCCCCTGATTGATGCTTCTTTTATTGTCCACCTTCTCTCCTGCGATTATGGAAACCGTTTGTGCAGGAAAGAAGTGCGGTAATGACCTTTTTCCCTGCCTCGCCGAACTGAGTAGGTGAATCAGCGTCGCCGCACAAACCATTCAAACGCAATGGAGCTTGAAGCAAGCGCACTGTAGTTTGGAATTGGTACACTTGATTTGTTGCCTAGCATTAAAAACTGCTCGTATTATGTGGGAATTATGTGAGCGCAACTATCCACTGGTCCACAGTGTAGAGTTAATTCGAACGGTGTCCGGACGTAACTGTATGGGAGAAAGCTCATCCGTGAAAACCTTGGTAAAAGGTGATTTCGCCTCGTGGGAATATTTCGGTGTTGCTCCTCCCAACACTGGCACATCACGACGGCGGTTTCATCCTGGTTTGGACTCATCAGGGGAAGATGACCTGAGCTGGAGTGGAACTCAGAGCCTAGTAGTGCACGGCTGAGGCTTTGAGAACTGTGCTTCTGAGATCCGCGAGTAACGCTTGGCACAGCAGAAATGAATTCATGGTTGAATTTGGGGAACCCGCTGTGTGGTTGGGTTGCGACACGCATCGGTTATCATACGAAATTTTACTTCGCAGGAACCGTCGCCCATGCTAACTTCAGAAAAACACCAACTTTATCTCAAGTCCAACCAAAGCCCTTAGAAAACCCCGGCTGTCATATCTACATTAAAAGCATCATAAAAGTGTGGAGCTGAAAGCGGTGGCTACGTATACCACGGCTTAGATAACGTAGAGCACACGCAGTGTGATTCGATCACGAGACGCAATCTCTTGTGAGAACTGGGCTCACTTTAAAGTAGACCTCTGTCATGCTGGTCACAAGGACCGTATCCAAAATGGAGGTGTTCCAATGTGACTTCTCCCGACACTGACAATCCACTACCAACGGTTTCTTTCTCGTTTGGGCTCATCAGTTAAAAATAGCCTGAGCTGAGGTGGAACTCCAGGCCTAGTGAGACCTCCCTCACTAAGCCACTGAGATCCGTGAGCAGCACTTGATACAGCGCTTGGTAACTAATTCAAAGTTGGATTTGGAATACTCCCCGTGTGGTTGGATTACGGAAGCCAATCTCTATAGATAACTCGATTTACTTTAAAGTTGACCTCGGTCATTCCGATCAATTTAACCGTTTCGAAAGTGTGGGGTCCGTTGTTGCTCCTCTTCCACTGACGCCCTACAACCAACGGTTGCGTTCTCCATTGGATAACGTTACTCTCATCATATAATCAGAGTGATGATAGACCAGAGTAGGGCATATTAGAAACGGGCATCTGTAACAGCATAACGCAAAGGAACGAAAGACTACCATCCGAATGCATCTTGTCCCCGCAGTTCATTTATACGGAAATTGCTTCTCCTGTCACCCAAAAGAAACGAGTTGGATTTCATAGATATGACTGCCAGTCCTGTGGTACACTCTTCATGATGAAGTCATTCCCATTAGCCAGTCTGTTCATGACTTAGGTTTGAGATACTCTAGTTCGTTAAACTTTAGCGAACACACAAATGACATCGTGAAAAAGGCTAAGCAGTCGGTCGGGCTCATATGCCATCTGCTAACCTTGAAAGAAACCAGGCTAATAGCTTTTAAAATCAGTATCAGGCCTTTGCTTGCATATTGCTGTGTTCAATGACTTGGGCTAGTATGACTTGTGAGCCACTGAAAACGTTCAACGCGCCTTTACTTAGCGTATATTTGGTTATTCAACTACTCATTCCTACAGAGATAGGCGCAAGGAGCTGAATCTTGAACCTCTATGGTTAGGAAGAATGCGATTAAATCTGTGCGACCTCCACAAGCTCACGTGGCTGAAAGCATATGTTGGAACCTATCAATTGCACTTTCTGGATAATACCATTTATGAACTACGAGATAGTGAAGGTATGTTCTCCTTACCTAAATTCAAGACCAGCCTAAGGAGAAATTTCTACCTTCTTAGGTGTGGCTCCATATGGAATAAGCTGCCAAAAGAGATTAGATGTATTGAACATTTTTGCATGTTCAAGAAAATGATAAAGGTTTATCTGTCAACAGACAGAGTGAAATGGATCTGAAAAATTCAACTTGATGAAGAAAAGCTGTATGAAGAAGGGCCGGTTCATGTATGACACCAGAGAACAGCGACTCGAAACACATCCAACAAATGCACCAGAGCAAACATGAGCATCTAGGATGAGCTGTTACAAACCGCTTCTTATGCTATTATTTAATGCTACCTCCTATGCGGTTTTACTCCTTTCAAACTTAATTCATACCAACTGTCTTCCGACTAAAACCAAGAGCAAAATTATTTACTGGTGTGGTGACGATAACCATTTTCGTAATTCTCCCCACAAATTGATTAATTCGTAATATTGTTCTGCGATTGCCTTCGCTACATTTGTTCTGCAATGCTAACCATTTCCCCTTCTTTTCTGGAGTTAACAGTCCAGAAACATATACTGGTATTCAGTAATGGTAATAACGGATTCCCTATTTGACTTTTGCCTATGGACTACTCGTACAGTTACCTGTCTCCGGCTGTCACGCAGCACAATTTGATCGTATAATCGGCTCGATCCATTTTTACGCTGATGTAAAAAACATACCTGTTTATTTTTTACATTAACGATACAGTAGCTGTGTCTCACAATTCTTCTTCTACATTCTTCCTTAGTTCATTGTTGGCCATGCCAGGACTGATCTCCTGTGGCGACGGATTATAGCTTCCAGATTATAAAAGACTTGATCTATGCAAGGCACATTGCCACCAACTGACTGGCGTGTACAAAAATGCCATAACTGAATGATCCGCATGACGAACTGGGCTGAGGCTTCATCGCTCATAATACATGTTAATAGCAGCCCTAAATAGAACACAACATATAAGAAACAGGTGATGGCTCATATGCTACTATGCCACACCGGCACGTGGCCAGTTATAGCATGGAAGTGCGGGCGAAACCTTCGAGGGAATACTTGCATGGAAGCACGTCCCCTGGGGACGGTTCCACGAGTGGCCGTATTAATTTACCACGACATTTGTTTAAATCTGCATATGTTATTGTTCCTCGTTTTTTTAATTTCTTTAATACCTTAAACCTGCCAATTACTTTAATACCCGTTTTGGATCCATTGTAAAAAGCGTGAACACATTGATTATGTTTGCGATCCTGCTGTACGCATTGAGCAGACCACCTAGTTGGACTGCACCTCGCATCGCCGAGGAATATACCAGTTATTTATTTATTTATTCATTTATCCACTGGGTAGTATGGGCAGAGAAGCCACAAATGTGGTAGAACCTAATTATCATATATACTGATCTCATCTACTCCTGCTCTTCCTAGTGGTAAATTTATAAACCGCCCATGTGATTAAACCCTGACAACCGATGACCAAAAGGATGATGGCATACAGAAGATACCGAATCAAAATCAGCACAATCATCATCGTGGACCGCCTTATCATCATCATCACTTACGGCAACCCCTCGATGGTATCAAATATCTACCAGTATGGTGATGATTTGGGATACAATTGGTAACCGCACTAAGCTGCTAGACGACATTGTATGTAAGAATATTTACCTACATACAATTGTGATCCCAGTAATTTCCACTGGATCATGCTCTTCTCATTTCGAGCGGCATGCACTGATCATCGCTTCGGTCACTATTGTAAATTCTGTGGTGGCTTACTTACCCAATAATTCGCTACTATATCTTTTATTCTCATATCTGCGTTGCTGGAAAGAATTGAAACGCTTTCTTTCTATCGGACACAATTCAGATCTTTTGTAGATACGCTGCTTGTGAACTTGTCGGTGTAATCTTGACCGATGCTTACAGTGGTGTTGTCAAGGAACTTGCTTATGGGTGGCGATTTTCAGTACATAATTTGTATACATCTGGGAACAGTGTCACTGGTTGGTTGCACATGAAGCATCAGAATGTTGACTAAACAGTTATCGACCTTACTCATGTCTCTACTGTCTAAACCTACTCATTTCTAAGATGAAGCAAGAATAAAGTGTAACTCTGGGAAATATTTTTATTGCTCCTGTTCTTTCTGTAAGATAGCAACGTGCTTGGTTACCTCACTCATGGGTATTCAGTTGCTAGTAATTAGTAGCAAAGTTGTACTCTTCTTTGATGCCAACTGTGCAGGTACTGACCTCTCTCTCATGCCGAAGTTGCACCCAAAGATGCAGTTAGTTGTGCGAATTTGGGAAAATACATTGTTCACCAACAAATGAAATACCATCTCATATCGCCATGACAGAGCGATCAGTGCACTAGAAATTAGCAAATCGGCGGTTGCTAGCTGTTATACTATAGATGACTTAGGAGTACATTTCTTTAGGTCATTCCGCTCTGCTGAACAATCATGGTAGAGCTCAGCTAAACACAGCTCTTACAAGCGGTATTTTGTCTCATCTGTACGAATCAGGTCACCAGATCAACCTTTCAAATGCCTTTCCTGTAGTTTATCAGGTTCCAATGAGCAAATCGAAAAGTACACGGTTGAAGATGCTTGCCACTGCTGTGACCATTGCGATCCGCATATTCCAGCCCCCACTGTTCTCGCAAAAGAATTTTGTTAAATCTCTATACCTGCCCTGGCCGAACAGCCATCAGCCTAGCCACCACCTTGACATCGGCTCAGGCATTGTGATTACCTAACCCGCAATCGATCAGTGTGGATGAGACTGCGGCGAACTATTCGCTGTCTAACCATTGACCGAGTCATTTCAGAACAAATCACCGAACCAATCACTATTCAGCCCTTTGTAGTTTAACCTTATATGATTGTACCGGCCCGTAGATGAATCTTTCAAAACAATTGTTTGCCTCAGACTGGTGTTCTTGATAAACACAGATCAATCATAAAGTTTTCCCAATCCCATTATGCTTCGAAAAACCAGGATTTTCCTCTATATTTCATGCACTCGACATCTTCCAGAATGTTTTTGCTTCGGGCTTACTAATTCGTGAACAAGTGATAGTTCGGTAATGTTGGTATAGCAACCCTCGCCGATTGCCAGAAACATTCATACTTAACTGTCATGGTCGGTGTACACATGTTCATATGCCTCCAAGGTGAATTCGCAGGCCTAACATTAACCTTGCAATTCACTTCCGGAAACTGAAAAATCCAAATGTGAACATTGAGCCACTGTTCATCAACCGTAATAGGAGAATTACCCATTAGAAACTAACCACTTCACTTATCTTATCAAATGCATGTAAGATAATATATACTACTTTCTTATCACATAGTTTCGCGTTTGCATGGAACAGTCAGCTCGATCACAATGGTTACAACACTTCATAAGACCCTACACAGTTTTCTCCTTGCAAGTTCTGCTTCAGAACGTCATGCACTAAATTGGTCTAAAGACCACCTGTGGGTACGTTGACTGGACCTTGTCTACGTTTCACTTGGAGAACTAAGTCAACCATGTAGACCGTCTTTTTATGTTACGGCTTTGTGCCTATAACCTCATGTTGAGTGTTGATGGAAATTGTTAAACTACGTATCGCAACATTGAAAATAGGTAGACTTCAAACTTCTGGGTCTCTTCCTTCATCTCTAACTCCCTTCCCTCCGATTAAGGATCCAGTGTAGTGGTGGTACTGCAAGCACCAAAACGGCTCATAAGCCAAATATTAACCCCCAAAAGCAATGAATTACTGTGTGTTTTGGAGAAACCTCATGTGTCTAGCGGGTAATGAACCCATACCGTTTTGCATCCAATTGCATCAATAGCACTTTAGAATCCTCCATAAAGAAACAATGTTCCGCCTTGGATCTTTCGAGATGGTCATTAACACTAGCAAATTGCATCCAGGGGTGCAAATGCTCCTAAAATTACTTACTGTTTGTGAACTGATCAGTCCTAAATCATCGACAGTTAAAGTGATGAGCAAACATAGTGCGATGTTACGGGCTGCTTTTTGATTGGCACTAAAAGAACAGTATATTTAGTGTCACTTGCGTCCGTTGGACTCAGGTTAATAGCCTTATGGATCATGTCGAGAAATGTATACAGGAAAAGTACTTTTTTAAGGTGAAACTTGAAAGCGCTACGGATGCAATGGACTGAAAAATGGTATAGCCGCAACCGCTTCGTTTTGTGATATATTCTGTCCTTATTCTTCTCTTCTTGGTATCACTCCAACGCCTCATTACTCGCCTGATACCTCTCGTTATACTGTATGACCTACTCGCCATTTGTTGCAACTTTAGCGTCTAGGTTCCCCTGATATTAAAGATCTTCCTGAGTGCGAGCTTCATACCTGTGCACAAATAAGATTAAGCTATCCAGCACATATTGTAAGAATGCGGAAGACAAGAATCACAGACAAGAAGGATAAGTCACGAAAAAA
>CALYDF020003448.1:0-16479 GCA_944474145.2 Dicrocoelium dendriticum
CTATTATTCAGTGAACCACGCCTTCTGGCAAGGTCCGTCTGCAGCAACTATTTTGTGATTTGCAGCTAGGAGATAGGATGCCCTCAGCCTTGTTGCACGAAATGCAACGACTCATCGGCACGTCCAACATGGACGTAGGGATTCTCCGCGAGTTGTGGATGCAACACATTCCTGAATGCACTCAGGCTATCCTTACAGTAGCAAGTGACTTGCAAATCACAGCAATTGCAAATCTGGCAGACCTCGTCATCGAACGGCACCAGCCAGAGACTGAAACCAAAGCACCTAAGCCGCTTAGTGCTGGCGCAACCACACCGACACCGGCGACTAGCCAGCCGTCGGCAATAGACGCATTATCATCGCAGGTAGAGTCGCTTCAGTGCCAGATCGAGGAACTCACTTTAAACCGTAAGCACCACAACCGCTCTGGATCGTCACCCCGTCGCACAAAACCTGATGCCATAGGTTACTGCTTTTATCACTCGCGTTTCGGTAATAAAGCCCGTAATTGCGTACAGACGTGTAGCTACTCTGCTTTAGGTGATCCGTCACGCCAGCCTGTAATGACCATGAATGTCGGCAAAGCCCAAAGTCATCTCATCTACATTAGGGATTATGATTTTGAGACGCAGTTCTTAGTTGATACCGGGGTGGAACTCAGCGTCTTTTCCCTATGCCACGTGAGCCCATAGCTTCTTTGTCGACAAGCCTCAGGGCCGCCACTGGCAAGCCAATAGCCACCTACGGTCATCGGTCGCTTACCCTGGACCTAAGTCTTCGGCGCACGTTCTGCTGGGTATTCACCGTCGCATCAGTTCCCTTTGCCATCATCAGCATTGACTTTCTCGGGCATTTCGACCTCCTAGTCGATGCGAAACGCTAGATGATAGTGGACACTACAACGAAACTCAGTGTAGGTGGTATATCCGCCGATATTGCATCTATAACACCAGTCTACGCCTTTCCTCAGATCTCGCGAGACTATGCCGACCACTTTCTTTTAGTATTCCAAGATCGTTCAGTCAATGAACACGGCTTTGCCCTTGACATCTCAAGTCACGCACCACATACAGACGAATGCCCCCCTCGTCTCATGCCGTCCACGCCGACTATCGCCCAAGAAACTCAATTTGGCTAGGGCGGGGTTTTAGCACATCCTCGAACTTGGAATAATCCGCCCTTCCGATAGCCCTTGGTCCTCAAGCCCTTGGTCCCCAAGAAATCTGGTGACTGGCACCCTTGCGATGATTACCGCGCACTCAATTGGCTAACCGTCCCAGATAGGTATAGCATCCCACACATGCAAGACCTTACCGCATGCTTCACAGGTAAGACGATCTTCAGCAAGATCGATCTGGTCCGCGCCTATCACCAGATATCTGTAGAAGAAAATAACATTCCTGAAACAGCCGTCATCGCTCCTTTCGGCTTGTTTGAATTTTTAAGAATGCCATTTGGATTGTGCAACACCACACAAAACTTCCATCATTTCATCCACGATGTCACTCGTGGCCTAGACTTCGCTTATTCCCATCTCGATGATATGTTAGTAGCCAGTTCATCGTAACAAGAGCACCTCGAGCATCTTCGAACTCTTTTCCAGCGCTTGACCCAACACAGTGTCACGGTTAGGCCGACTAAGTGCGAATTCGGCAAACCAACGGTAGAATTCCTAGGCCACCTCGTTTCATCGTCTGGTATCGAAGTCCTTCCTGATACGATGCAAGCAATCAAGGACTTTCCAGCTCCGACTTCGTTCAAGCACCTCCGTCGATTTCGTGGTTTGTTCAACTACTATCGACGCTTCATTCCGCGCTGCGCTCAGCTCATGCAGCATCTGACCGGCCTACTCAGAGAGAATGAACGTAAGTTCGCTTTCCCTGACAGCACAGACAGCCTTCGCCGAGCTCAAGCATGCTATTTCCAACAAAGCCCTCATCGCTTAGTCCGAATCGACTGCACCACTTTCTATTACAACTGATGCCTCAGATGACGCGGTAGGAGCCGTCATCCAACAACATGTTGGTGGGCAATGGCAACCCCTTGGATTATTCTCCAAGCGCCTGCAGCCAGCGAAATCCCGCTATAGCAGGTTTGGCAGAGAACTGCTCATCAGTTACCCAGCCATTCGTCAATTCCGGTACATACTGGAAAGCCGCGCTTTCACGGTCTACACTGAACACAACCCCTCATCTTCGCCTTCAACTCTGCTTGCGAAAACTATTCACCACTGGAAACAAGACACCTAGACTTTGTCACGCAGTTCACGTCATGTCTCAGGTGTCGACAATCTTTTTGCCGACACTCTCTCAGGCGTCAACCTCACTTTCCACTCTTTGCCTATCGTTGACCTTGCCGCCATGACATCGGCTCAGGCTCAAGTTGAAGACAGACAGCGCACTCTGCAGTCCACTTCGCTGCATGTGCAATCTGTCCCTCTCCAAAACATAGAAGGAACCATTTTCTTTGACACTTCCACAGGTTGTCCTGGACTCCTCGTGTCCATCTCCTTCAGACGCACAGTTTTTGACGCACTGCACTCAGCATCTTTGAAACTAGGCACCGAGCTTTTCGTTTGGCCACGCGCAAACAAGCATGTTGGTAACTGGGCTTGCGCCTGCATTCAATGCCAGCGCTCCAAATTACATCGTTACACCCGCAGTCCTCTTTGTTCATTCCCTGCCCCGCGCCCTCGGTTTTCGCATGTACAGGTAGACCTGGTAGGTCTCTTGCCACATTCACGCGGATTCGTATACATTCTTATATCTGTCGACCGCTTCACCAGATGGCCAGAAGCCATTCGCGTAACAGACTGCACAGCTGAGACTGTTATCCGGGCCTTCTTAGATCGGTGGGTCTCGCAATACGGATGCCCATCCATCATTGCAACTGACCGAGGAACACCCTTCGAATCTTCCCAATTCGATACATTCTGTAACTTTTTAGGCTGCTGCCGCATTCATACCACAGCGTATCACCCAGCAGCCAATGGGTTAATTGAACGCTTGCCTAGACAGCTTAAAGCCTCGCTCTGCGCCTCCTCCGACCCTAGCTGGAGCGAAAACGTTTCGCTCATATTCTTAGTCATTCGCAACAGCATGAAAGCTGATTTGCAATGTGCACCAGCTGAGGTGTTTTACGGCACAGCCCTAAAATTGTCAGCAGAATTCGTTTCACCTCCCGCATCGTCGGGTATGCCTCCGCCTAACGTTGTGTCCTACCTAGCTCACCGCATGCGTTCACTTCGCCCGATACCGCCCCGTGGACATGATGGAGATGTGCAAATGCACAGCGGTGGCTGTACCTGCGCCCACGTCTTCCTCCGGACCGACGCAGTGCGGCGCCTTCTCCAGCCTCCCTACACTGGCCCTTTCAGATTTCTGCAACGGACTCAGAAACATTTCACTTTAGACCGGAATGGTCACCGAACAGCGGTGTCCATCGACCGCCTCAAAGTGGCTATCTTAATCTTATCTTAATTCTATCTTCCAAAAACTCAACCGCCAGAACTGCCAAGGCAACCCTCGAGGGACTCGCCAACCGGCTCAACGCGACGCCCGAGTGACTCGCCAGTCCACCCAAACCCCTTCCTGACCAAGAAACTGTCAGTCGCCCTCGGCCGCATACAACCATTGTGGTGGATTGAAGGTAGATACTACTGAACCGGATATAAGTAGTGTGATGCAAGCTGACACACCAACAGCGCCGCGAAGGAAGCGTTGCTCTCTGGCCTGGACACGCCAACGGACCGCCAGGCGGCGATGCGACGGTTCAAGGCGTCGCGGCTTGTTGCGGGGACGGATCCCCTCGTGTTTGCGGTGCACCTCAGGAGCTTGTTGGACCGCGCCATGCCGGGGTTGGATGGGCCTTCAAGGACGCAGTTGCTGGTGGATCAGTTTTTGGCCGGCCTCCCACAGCCAACCGCGGAGCGCGTTCGGATTGCAAATGCCACTCGGAAGATGCAATTGGAGGAGCTGGCGCAAGTTACTCGAGACCTGGGCGACGCACCACTAGCTGCGCTGAAGGAAGAGCCACGTGAGAATGTGGAACGGATGGACAAATTGGAACGGATGATGGAGCAGCTTACGGAAGACATCAATGGGCATCGCGTTCAGCGTTATCGGGTGCGCACAAAGGGATGTTGCTTCATCTGCGGGAACCCGGTGCACTGGAAAAGACAATGTCCGCAGAGGCGTGGTGTTACTCGGGTGTCGAATAAACGTGTGCAACCTTATTTTTCTTTGCGAATAAAAGATTGTGTACTTGGGGCGTTGAGCAGGAGTGCGGTTGAAGCAATGGTGGAAGTAGACGGAACGATGGAAAGGTGTCTGATCGATACGGGTGCCGCGGTTTCACTAATCAACCATCGACAAGGTGAAAAGCTGCAGTCGTGCTGCACGATCGTAAGAGCGGTTGGCGGTCATTCGGTGGGAATTGATGGTATAGCCGAACACACCGTAGGAATCGGGGGACGAAAGCAAACACACTCCTTTCTCATTTCACCAGATGCGAAACAAACCATATTGGGAGCAGATTTCCTGGAGCTCAATAAAGCTGTCATTGATCTAAAGCGTGGGAAGTTGCTAATGGAATGCGGGTCACTACCACTCATTAATCGTGGAGAAATGCGATCTTCGCAGTCGGTCGTTGCTGTGTTACATTTGAGCCCATCATTGCAGTCGCTGATTAACAAATACCAACCCTTGTTTACGGATGACAGCAGCCAATATGGGTTTTGCGATTGGATCGAGCATACCATCCCGCTAACTCGCCAACCGTATCGGCCCCATGGACCTCGAAGGATACCAATCCACCTGGAGGCTGAAGTGAACAGGCAAGTGCAAGAAATGCTGGACGCGGGCGTGATTGAGGAGGCACATAGCCCGTACAACTCTCCTGTGGTCTTAGTGAAGAAGCCGAATGGGAAGTACCGATTCTGTGTCGACTTCCGAAGACTGAATGAAATTTCCTTGACTCGTTTCGTTCCAGTTCCATCAGTTGCTGATATTTTTGATCGGCTGCAGCAGTCGAGGATATTCACGGTCCTGGACTTGAGATCAGGATACTGGCAACTGGCAATAAAACAAGAAGATCGAGAGAAGACGGCGTTTACCGTTGGTGAGAAACAGTATCAGTTTAAGAGGATGCCCTTTGAATTATCAGGAGCCCCGTTTACCTTCCGACGTCTCATGCTGCGATCGCTGAGTGAATTGGAAAATGTGGTGGTGTACGGGGATGATATCGTGGTGTATAGCCAATCAGAAGCGGAACATATCCATCATCTCGCGGCAGTTCTGGAACGCATTCAGCAGTCGGGACTTCGTATAAATGGACCAAAGTCCCAGATCGGAAAGACCTGTGTCACCTTACTGGGTCATAAAGTGGGACAAGGCGAACTGAAGCCGCTAACTGAGAAGATAATGACGATACAAGGCAGCCCACTTCCCACCTCGAAACGCACTCTCCGTACATTCCTGGGCCGCGCCGGGTACTACAGCAAATTCGTCAAGAATTTTAACAAATTGGCCTCACCCTTGTACGAGCTGTTGAAACAAGATAGGAAATTCACGTGGAATGCAGAAGCTCAACGAGCCTTTGATCAGATTCTACAGGAAATGGGAAGGCAGGAGTTGACCCTGAAATTGCCCATCGCTGGTGAGATGTTCACGGTAGCCACTGACGCCAGCGATGTCGGGATCGGTGCGGTGTTAAAACAAAACCATGGGACGATCGAATATGCCGGCCGAACTTTGACGCCTGCGGAACGCAGATACTCAACCATAGAGAAAGAATGTCTCGCAATTGTCTGGGCGTTAGATAAATGGCTGCCATACCTCCTGGGTCAGCGATTTCACGTCGAAACAGACCATAGACCGTTGGAGTGGATTAAGTCTGCCAAAGACCCCAGAGGAAAACTGGCGAGATGGGCATTGCGCTTACAAGAGTATGATTTCACGATAAAACACGTGCCGGGGAGGAAAAATCAGACGGCGGATTTTTTGTCACGCATGATAGATGAGGATGACCTGCCGAGCGTAGCTTTCGGTATTAACGGTATACTGTGCGAGCAGGATCCAGGACGGTTGGCAACCGAGCAACGTAGCGACAAACTCCTACGCAAGTTGATCACCGTGCGATTAACTGGTCAGACAAACTTCAACAAAAACCAACTCAAGCAGCTGGGACCGTTTGCAAAAGACCTGGGAAAGCTGCAAGTGAACGAAGCAGGGATCTTAATGTGGATACCAGGAGGTAGCAACCCTTCGGTGCCAGTCATTCCAATGAAACGAAGACGCAATTTAGTAGTTTCTTGTCACGAGATGGCGCACACAGGTTGTTCCAGGACCTACGATCTGCTGAAACAACGCGCGTATTGGCCGGGAATGAAAATGGACGTTGAGAAGTGCATACTTTCGTGCCGACAATGTCAGCTCATGAAAACGGATTGCCGAGGAATGCAGCAGCAAACGATGACGATCCCGGTCTCGGAAATTGGTGAACTTTGGTCGGTCGACGTGATGGGGCCGTTTCCATTGACCAGGCGTGGTAACCAGTACATTTTATTGATGACGGAGCATTTCACGCGATGGATTGAGGCGACAGGCATCCCGAATCAACGGGCTAGCACCGTTACCCATGCTGTCATGAATCACTTGGTAGCGGCTCACGGAATCCCAAAGGCCATCTTAACGGATCAAGGGCCGTGCTTCGAGAGTGAAGACTTCCGGAACTGTTTGGAGAAACTTGGCATCAAGAAATTGCGCACCACCCCATACCACCCGCAAACAAATGGCCTGACGGAACGTAACAATAGTACAATCAAGGAGTGGCTAGCAGCAAAAGGTGGAGACTGGGAGAAAGCGCTGCCGCTACTGTTGCTGACCCATCGAGCAACCAAACAGGCGTCCACAAAGAAATCACCATTCCAGTTGATGTACGGTCGACAACCTCGTCTACCTGTGCACCTAGAGATTGGAATGTGGCCAACTTGCCATATATCTCCCGAGGAGACACGTAATAACCGGAAGACCGCCAACCGCAACCTACAGGCGACTCAGGCGCTGAGGATGGCGAAGTTCCAGACCAGCAAAGGTGGATGGAATATCGAGTTTCAGATTGGTTCGAAAGTGAAGTACAGGGACCATCAACGCTATCCCACTTGCGGCCCAGGGGAGAGGAAACTCCTAGCGAAGTGGAAAGGACCGTACGAGGTAATCGACCGGCGAGGCCCAGTGTATACAATCGCTCGGCAAGGTGAATCGCGGATGGTGAATGCCAGCGAGCTGAGGAAGTGTTACGAATTGGAGGAGGAAACACGCTCGTACAGTGAACATCCCCGGCGGTCAGAAAGACTCCGACGGAAGGCAGCTGACGCGAATCCTTTGGAGGGGGAGGAGTGTGGTGGATTGAAGGTAGATACTACCGAACCGGATATAAGTAGTGTGATGCAAGCTGACACACCAACAGCGAGCCTTGCCGACTTCCCCAAAGTTGAAGATGACCTCAGGATTCCAGTTCCATGTGCACGAGGAGTAAACACAGAGACGAGCACCAGTTGGGAAACACTCTATGGAAATCGCGCGGATGAGCGGACGCCTCCAAAGTAACTGTATGGAAATCACGCAGATGAGCGGACGCATCCAATGTATGAACGAACACACCTAGTATAAGCCACTGTAGTGGTAAACAATTACCGCCTGCCACGGGTTCTTACACCATGAACGGCTTGGTCCGCAAACTCCTGGCCTACCGTTACCGACGAGGACGCCGGATTTCTTCGTGGGGCGAGGAACGTGGACGGGAGTGTGTTGGGGGAAGGGACACCTCCCAAGCGCACTGTCGGGTCTGCGTCAAAGGGAAGGTCCTGTCGACACTATTTCTGGACTAGCCACATTTTGCAGTCCGAACAGCCCACCCCGACGGCCCATCGATGACGCACTCTGGTCCAAAGGATCATTATAATTAATAAGTAACAGAAGCCTGGACCCAGCGAACTCTGCTACACACCTTATCTTGGAAACCCTTGTTAAAGCCTATGCAACTATTCGCACCCATCCTCACCTTTCATTTTCCCCCACTAACAGCTCCATCGAAGGCCTTCTAGGGGAGGCCCTTGTAATCTAACGGAAAACACGCTCTTTCAGTATTTTGCAACATTGGATTTTACGATTGATTTAACCTTCAAAACGTCCACTTGTTTTACTGACGGCACATCCGTTGACACAAATCGTTTTGGTGAGTACATTGCTGCACCGGTTCTCGCGCTGGTTGATTCGCTTCCGATTTTTTAGCCTCCACAATATACGTTGGGTTAATTCGCCTCCAAATTCTATACTGTCCCGTAGTTGACACGGTTATCAAGTGTCACTGATTACCGACTAATATCCCAGGTTCCACCCAACACACCTCACTAAAACTAAGTGATCATGTCGATATACTTTATAACTGTGTTATGCTGAATATACAGAGGAACACACTGAACTAACATGCACCATCAACTACCACAACATTCTGAAAGACCTGGTAGCGCCGATCGAATGGGAATTCTTGAAAGGTGGCTCCCCTGACAGCGCCTGGATTCAGTTTGTTAAATGCTTCAGCAATCTGATCGCAACTGCTTCAGAAAAACCGAATTAGATCCACCAATCCATCGTCCTTCATCAGAAGTAGAACTCCAAAATGCATGTCACTAGGGTGTGCAGGTTGGCACACTTATAGATCCCGTCATGTTCCCGAAACCTGGAACCACTACGTGACTTGAAATACCATTTGTATTTCGCTTATCCATGGGGACACACTGACTCACCAACAACATTTGGTTTGGAACGTTGCCGACAACAAAAGCTCCTGTATAAGCAGGTTAACACCATTACGAAATTGAAGCAAGTGTCCCCCCACTTAACACAACAGTCGTAGTGGCACAGAGCGCCTAAATAGCGGCGAACGTCCTACGGATGCAGTATGCCCCGATCTTCCAAAGAGAAGTCCGCCAGTGTTACATACCCACACCCATGGCCCCAACTTCAACACTCACTAACATCGATTTTACTGCCACAACTGTTTTGAAGGAAATGCCTCCACTGCCCACCTACAGTTTTCCTGGAATCGTTGACATTCAACCGGGGACGCTGAACGTGGCAGCAACAACGCTGACCGAGCCATTATCGCATTTATTCCGAACTTGCTTGGTTCAGCTAACCGTACCTACCATGTGGAAACATGGTCTGCACACGCCAAATTTCAAAAGTGGAATTCGCTCGGAACCCACAAACAATCCCCCAGTGATCCTCCTCTCTGTACTTTCAAAGGTGATGAAAGCATTCATCGCTGAGGATTTAGTCGACGATCTAAAACGCCACAACTTCATATCAACTGAGTAGCACGGTTTCCGCCAACAACGTTCACACACAAACAACTTCCAGGTAGCACGCAGTAGTTGGATGGAAACGACCGATATAAGTAGAGTGACCGACGTCATTTACCTCGGATTATCCGAAGTCTTCGATCGGCTGGATCACCGCATTCTGCTTCATAGGCTCGAAAGCTATGGAGTTGGGGATCCAGCACTGTGGTGAAGCAGGAATTTCCTATAAGATCGGCAACTGTACTTTGGCGTTCGAAGTGCGCTTTTCAATGATGAAGAATGAAGAATGATATATTACAGGAAAAAAAGCGATTGCTTCACAAGTCCCGTAGGATGGTTGACGTGAAACTAAACATAAGTGTAACTCGTCAATTTAAGCGTCTTGCGATTCAGGTGCCCTTTATTCATATAAACATTTTAGTGGGGGTATGTGGTAAGAGCGTTCCAGTGTTGACAAAATGAAGGGAAAAGAAATTCCGGCGGCATTCCAACTGACTGTATTGTACGTCCAGCTTTAGCTAATGTCCTCTGAGTGTGGTATTGCTATTCAGCTTTACTAGGTGACGACAATAATGGTTTGGATTCATGCCGAATGTGGGGTTTTGCAAGGGTCAGTGCTGTGACTGCATCATTTTCTCGTGTCCATTAAAGAGCTTAAGTGTTTGCTTGCCTCGGATTGTTGGATGTACCAACAGACGCCGCGGATTTTTGGATTACCTTGTTGGATTACAATTTTTCTTCCGGATTATTCTATTATACGTGATTTTTCTGTGTGATTTGTACACCAATATTTTTTGAGGTATTCTTCAATCAGTGCAAATTTGGCGGATGTTCTCTGGTTAGTTTCGGAGTTCTCAATGATTAGCCCAAGTGCCGTCTGTGTCCGTCATCTTGGGATTTTGCACGTCTGGACACGTTCGTTGAATTGTGGCTATTATCGAAATATGTAGCCGTTTAAGCTAACCCACCTATCAAACTCCAACCGTGAGAAATCACATAAGGTTGGTTTTATTGCACCAATATATTACCTTGGCGTTTGAGTCTGAATCTTGACAAGCTTAGATCGCAGTGGCCCCACTGAAGTCTCGCCGTATTCGGCAAGCTGACTATAATGTAATTTCCACGCCATCAGCAAGGCGAATAAAGTGCGCGGCCTCAAAAGAAAAGCGAATCTGTTCCTCGGCTTAAAGTATACTCATCGTAGAACAATGATAAATTGCTTTCTTTGGAATCACAACTTAATGAGAAGAGAAAAACACTGACAATCTTTGAACCCCTCAAATATCACCTTATTAGGTTTGATTACATCAATAATCCATTGGAGAAGACCGATCCTGTTCTAATGGGAAAAGCAAGGCAGTTAACTGCCTCTGTTGCCTCTGAATTGTACAAACTAATATGTGGAGCAAAAGTGTGATAGTTTTTAATGTCCCGGACAGGTTGGGTTTGAATAAACTAAAACTAACCATACTGAAGGCTGGTAACATTTACGTGTACTACAATTGCTAACGTTTAAAAAAGAAGACAACGAAACATTGTTGTCCAATCATTTTCAAATTTTTGAGCGAGGTAGTCGCGCAACGATTCCACCATTGTGGACCCATCCCAGGCCAGTGCACCCAATTTAACGGCATTTTGAGTAAACCAGATAAGACACCCATACAAGGGTCCGAACTTGGCACTGTGCCGCGAACACCATAAAAAATATCCAGGCTATTCGAGACATCTCAGTCAAACGTCCAAAAGATGAGTATAACCAAGGTGGGTATTAGATGCATTGATCTAGATATCGGTAATCTAACAACGTTGTCAACTAGCTCCAAAGCCGTCCTTTCTTCCTCCACTGAAACACACTCTACACAAGGAACGGATAAAGCTGGTTCTCCTATTCCTGACAACCACACTCCGATTATATCGAACTCATGATGCATAAGGATTAAATGCTAGTCTAAGTGCCTGGAACGGTGGATTAATGACAACCCGTTGAATATAACACAACCCGGTCCGAACCAACAAGACACGTCCAAAGATAGACAACCTGCTGTAATTCATAGTCCACTGTCGCCCAAGGACGACTTCTCTAATCTCGGGACATACGTCTTTAAAAAACGTATGGATACTAAATACTCGGTGGTACCCAAAAGTCCCTGTCGAGCCACCTCCTACAACCGCATGGGCAAACAAGCTTCCATGTTGAATAAGACCATCAACAACTGTCTCTTAGCTACGCCTATTTATCATTCTACACTCCACAACAATCACTGGAAGTGCACAGATAATAAAAGGACATCGGACAGTAGGATTATGTTACCACCTGCTCCGTTCCATGTTCCTTCAACCTCTCAAGCGGCTTCCCCTAACATCCACTTTTTAGCGGCGACGGGGATGTACTCGCACCCATTCCCATCTCAGATACATCTGGCGGAGGTCAACATCTTGATCCCACTCTTCCTCCAATTTGTCCAGATGACAAAGCTAGTCTATTGTCAAACCAACGGCAATCTAAGCATGATGCCTGGGTTCCCGTCGTGCCTTCAACTGTCTCGATATCCGCATTTGATATGCTAGCCTTATTAACAAACGTTTAAATGGCTAACTCGGGCCCACCATGCACTTACATACCATGTGCACCATGTTCGAGAGCAAAGATTCAGACCGTCAAACAACGGGCAGCGATAATTCCACAATACTTAATACATTTTCAGTGAGTATGGTTCATGCCAGATTCATAATCAACAAACTTCATTTTATAAACACACACAGTTCAACAACCCACAAGCCATCCTCGCCCCTGAAACATGGTATACATCAGATACGGTTGACTCTACTCGGATGATTTCAAACTACCACCCATTTCGAAAAGATCGCTGCGACAAAAATGGTGCAGGGTGTATTATATACCCAAGCAAAACATTTACAGTTAAACCTATAGACCACTCGCATATGGAAAATATCCCTGAATCTATTTGGCTGTCACTTGCGTGTGTCTCATTTTACACACTGCTAGCATGAATTTACGACCCACCAAATGCGTCTAACATGAGTATCACCAATATCAACTATTCATTTGACATGGCATCAGAATTGCAACACAGCCAGAAGGTTATTGCCCACGATTTCAACCTACCTGAAAATACGCTGATCACCCCACCCAACGTCTATCTTGTACGCCTCTTTTCCATCAGAGCTGGGGATGGACACAGTGGATTACAAATCCAACCAGGTCGGTCAATTTGCTGGACTTAATATTTACATTGAGGATACACAATTCACAGACCGAAATCTTAAACAATCACCCAGACAGCGACCATAACGTGATCCGAATCAGCTTCCAAATTAAAATGGTCACTAAAATCGCCTCTACACCGTCAATTGTAACCCTTAAGATAAACTGGGAATGCTCTCAGCAGTTCATTCGTTTCTCCGACTGGGATGTATTTTTCCTCTCTACCAGTGTGTACACCGTTGTGGAGCAGTTCTATAAGCAAATCCCTCACGCTGTAGCCCTCCTTGCTCTACAATGTATTCAGAACCCGCATGTCTCCAAAGATTACGTCGAGCACTTAATCAACAAGAAAACCAAACAGTTAGTGCAAGATATAGAAAGACCCATGAGTCTTCATTTGTCTTTACAAATGCATGAATTTAGCACCAGAGTCAAACGTTTGCAATTAACACGACGAAAAAATGAAGAACATATATTCTTACGGAGAAGTTGCAAAGCTAGGGAGCTTGTCAAAATACTGCATCGTAGAACCAGTGACCGCTTCCCTCTGATTACCGAAATTGTTGATGGTGAGGGTCACTTACATCATGACCCAGCTGAAATCTGTGAAACAGACATTGACTTTTTTGCCGATAACATGAGTCACGAAGCTGACCTGGAGCCTGTGTGCACAGAGCTCACAGTAACAAATTTCTTAAGCAGAGTCGATATCTCGCTCGACGGTATCCATCAACTTATCAAAACAATCAGGCTATCTTCCAAGCTGGGATCTGATGGCATTTCACCAGCCACCATTAAACTAGAAGGACCTGATTTACCATTGCACTTGATGAGCATGTTCACTCTACCGCTGGAATCTAGCCACTTTCCAGATCAATGGAAAACCTCATTTATCATGCCTCGGCATAAAGGAGGTCCCAAACAAACGATTGATAACTACCGACCAACCAAGCACACTACAATAATCGTTCGGCTATTTATAAAACTGGTCAGAAAAGAGATGATGATTTTAGTTGATTCTATTGGCCTGATCCATAATTTGCAGTATGGTTTTTTAATAAGCGATCGTGCACCACCTGTCAACTGCATTACTCTAACCACATTTCAGAATCAATCGGTCCCGGCTATGCAGTAGGCATCTTGTTTCTTGACATAAACCAAGCATTCGACCGAGTATTGCACAAGCGAATGTTACAACATTTGGAGAACTTTGGGATCCGGGACACATTACTAGCTTATTTCTCATCATACCTGAGTGATGGTCATAAGGTACTCAGTTTAGGTGGATATCACTCTTCCCCACACACATTCACCAGTGGAGTCATTCAAAGGAGCGTGCTCGGTCCCTTCATCTTTCTGATCTACATCAATGACATCACATCTGTAAAACATGCTACATCATTGGTATTTGCTGAGGATATCAAAACCGCCAATAGGCTTTCGTCGTGATGAGCTTCACAGGACATTACTGCTCATTCAAGAAGACCTACAATCCCTTGATTAATTGTGCTGCACATGGTTAATGAAACTCTCGGTTAAGAAATCAAGCATCAAGTCTTACGGCTGCTGCATCCCCGAAGCATTTATCACCCTGAACAATGAGCGCGTCCCCACACAGTTTTCCACTCGAGATCTTGGAACTAGGTACTCGTGTACCTTCAATTTCTCTGAACAGGCCCAATAACAAGTAGCACGTGCTAGACCGCCTATGTTCAATATATCAAAAAAAACTACACACAAATTGTGTTAGAAGTGAGGTTTTCAAGCTACTTACTTGCCCCATCCTCGAATACTGCAGCATAATAAACGACAATATGAGAAAGAGTGTCAGAATTGCTGTCGAGCACCTGCAGAGATCATGTACTAAACATCTGATTGATAAACCCTCTGCAATGAGATATCGAGCACGTTACAATGAACTTTATCCCGAACCAATTTGGATTCGGTGACTGACACACAACTTGTTGCTTCTTTTCAAAATGCTATACAAAAAAGACCTATTCCAACCTGCCTAACCTCAACTTGCAACATTGCTCAACTCGAGCGCTTCGCAACAAAGATATTCCTCTGAATATACCGAAGGCTAGAACGAAGGTCTGCTCTAATTTCTTAGTGCTTAGATATAACTATTTATGGAATAAACTACCAATAACACTAGGGTCATGTGACAATGTGGCAACATTTATATGCAGACTCGCAAATTATTTTGATATAACTACCATAATGTCTACATTCACATGGGAAAAACCCCTCAATGAGCTATTCCAAGAGGAGCCCAAAACATATAAACACCAAGGTTTCCATAACTAGGCTTTGGGCCCAACCATCCGCCAGAATATTAATATATGAAACGCATTTCCCAATACTCCACCTATCCATGTCACCCATGCAAGAGCATGGATTCTTCTGTACAAATTGATCTGTGTCGTTATCGACACGGTTTATCGCATCAAGAGAAATATACGCCTTGTCATTATAATTATTATAATTATTATTATTATTATTATTATTATTATTATTATTATTATTATGTTGAGATGGGGAGAACCATCGCCAACCAATGATACTATGATACACTTCAGCGAGACCAGGACTGGGTGCATGAATGGTCACTCCAAATTCTGCTCCAATATAATTCGTCTGTGTGAGCTGGTCCACATTCGTCACCAGCCGAACATTAAATACATACTTGGAGAAAAGTCTGCATGCACTCACCTTTGGGCATTAATCCAGGCTCATCTGAGCTACTTAGAACAACATGAGTAGGCGGCAACAACTAGCAAACTAATAGGTTGACATGTCGCGGATGACATTCGGGCGGTTTGATCCCTCTGCCTGTTCGCAGTTGCTTAACGCATACGTACGGCCTCATGTGGAACACGCCATCCAGGCCTGACAGCCCTGGCACAAGGAAGATCTCACAGCACTCTAGACTCCCAAGCCAATAGCCACGAAGCACGTTAAAGAGCTGTTCCATCTTCCACGTCAACCTAGACTGAGGACTCAAAGTTGTATGGCAGCCAGTATCATTGCCTACTGATGATCTAGTAATGGCCTACCAGATTTTCAAGAACCCCAACCACGTCTGCCGGAACCTACTACAACTCAGTCACAACACGAAACGAGGGGCCAACAGCTCAATTTGGCCACGCAATGCAGTCGGCTGTAATGTCAGCGAGACTGTTACACCCTTCCTGTGTACCAGCCGTGGAACGCCCTCACAAATTGCGGTTTCCACCCCCAGTTTATTTGTTTTTATAAAACGCCTTGATGTTGCCCCAAAGCACCTACACTACAAGACATAGCCTGTGTGTCTCGACGGGCGATATAATGTGACGAACGTTGCACGACTTGCACAAACCTACACAATCAGGTTTGGCTACTTTCTGTATGCCTTGGCGTGAACACTGCGGTGACCCCACCGTAACGATTTTCATTTTATCACTTGTTTTCTCTGCACCATGTTATGGTTCATATTCTGGCCATCCTAAGGGACTTGTTAAGCATCTGCTTTTTCCACGTGATATATAATTTTTCTATTTTCCATTGTTAGAATGACGTAGAGAAATGGTTTTCATTAGTTCGAGACGATTAACTGTAACTGAAATTATATGTGATCAAATGCGACCGAGTATATCAAAAAAGAGAGTAGTATGTAGGCGACCCCTGACACAGCGGCTGGTGACTAAGTGGAGGTTATTTTACATCCTAGCTGTCTGAACGTATTGAGACACTCAATTACAATCTAGACTACGCTTCACTTCGAGCTGAACTAGAGCCATTGCGGTCAATGGGGCCTCATCGTGTATGCTTTCAACTTTGCGTAGTTGTTCGAATAACTCATCCCACAAGCGGGCTTGTCATACAACCAGTTCTCATGTTAATTGAC